>OW388289.1:12720251-12762751 GCA_936450465.1 Gibbula magus
CCCCTAAGTCCGTAATGACGGTTTTAGGGGATGTATAACATTACAGCTAGTTTTAACTAGATTGATCAAAACAACTATATGTTAAAATAAATAACGTCTGAAATTAACAAGATATACCTAACAAAATATAAATAAATAAAAGTTTTATGACTGTAATATTGTAGACGACAAAATTGGTGATTCTATTTTTTTGTTTGCAAAACTTCTTCATATACATAAAACATAAACCACAATTTAAAATATTTTCAAAATAACAAATTATCATTATATGAAGTTTTTCCTTTCTCACAAAAGTAGTGTGAGGGTAAGGTAAGTGCTTCATACTACGAAACGAAGTTACAAAAACTATCTATTTATACACAAGAAGAACAGACGATGTCATGAAAGAAGACACACACTACAAGACAGGGCGTGTTAATAACGGTAGTTAACTATCTCCAGACGTCACGTGGTATTTATGTAAGTAATCAATATGTAATTTGTAAATATAAATGATCTAAAAGCATAGAAAGTCAAAATAACTCATCGGTGTTAGATAACTTTTAGTTCTCTAGGGGTCGTCGTTTGTACGTCTAAAATCCACTACAGAGGCAATGACGTCATCGTCAGAATTCAAATGCCAACGGAAAATACCTGATGGATGTCTAACTGAGATAGATCCGGCAAGTGTGACTGGCGCTGAAGAAGTTGACACCAACAGTCATGGATCAAGGACAGGGACACCGTGTCCGCTTTTGGTCGAGTATAAATCTTCCTTATTTCCAAAGTTTACATTTTAACATAATGATGTCATTTCTAGCTAATGCCAGCTACACCAGCGATTTAACATTCGATAATAACCCGTGGTCATTCGTTATCAGATCACTGATCTGTTGGACCATGCCGGGAGTTGTTTACGTATTTGGAGACCAGAGTGTGGTTCCTCTCAGCTCTGAGAGTCCTCTTAATTGCTGGCTCTGCCTGATCACCTCTGGACAGGTGTATATGGCGGGACATCGTTCCCTTATGTCTCAAACCTATCACCATTAACGACATGCATTGTTTTTTCTGCAAATAGTTAGTCACTGCTCGTGCCTCGATATTGTCCATTTTTGCAAACAAAAAACACTGTTTGATGGAGACAACCTGAGTGTCTTTCCATGAGACCATGCTTTCATCAAAATTTTCCATCTAAACTTGATGGAAGTAAACCTACCCAACGAAAGTGCACCTGCAGAAACTTGGGTGTCCCCCATAACGCCTACATTCTCAATTAACCTAAACTATTTTGGGTAAAACGTGAAATGAGGAGTCTAAAGCCCCGTTTACATGCACCGTTTGCCCCCGGAGGCAAATTTAGTCATGTAAACGGTGCACACAGGGGGTAAATACCCTGGGGGGTATTGAGGCAAAATGTGCTCCACCTAAATAGGTAGGGCAAATCTGTTACCCCTGGGGGCAAACGTTTCATGTTAACACTCTTTTCACATTTTCAACACAGAACTCTGCACCTGCACTAATACACAAGTACATGAGTTTGACACAATATCTTCACAATGGACAGATAATTTGTAATTGCGCGCACCTTTGTGTATATTAATTTTCTTATCTAAGAAAAACAAATTGAAAAACAAAACTCAAATTCACAATCATAGCTTAGACTATTTTATTCATGGTGTCCGGCTGCAGATAGTAAAAACACGATGTCATCTTCTTTTAATATTGTATACAGTGTACATCTTCGTACTTAAACGTACTCATCCTCAAAAGGTACGTTTGGTAAACGGTGCAATACTTGTCTAAATAGCTAAATAGGTGGAGCAAATCTGTTACCCCCGGGGGTAAATATACCCCAGGGGGCAAACGTGTCATGTAAACGCTCTTTTCACATTTCAAGGGGGAAAATATATATCTCAACTTCTGGGCCGAAATGAGACATCAGTTGTATATCACATACAATTGTGCGTCTTACTGTTAGTGAAGAGCAGATTTCAAAGAAGCATGTCGTCTAAAACTGATACCCTTCTTTGTGGCAACAGAGTAACCAAATGCACAATTTTTACATAATGTTTTAGCACTCTGAAGCTATTTGTTTTTGTGAAGAAGTTGATAATGCAAATGTTTTACGGGTGTCATGCAATGTTGTGCCATAATTACATTGTTTTTTTCTGGCCTGATGAGCTTCAGAAAATGAGCTTTTTTCGTAAAAATCTTATTTTAATGCTTAACAATAATTTACAAGATTACCCCCAGCCCTCTTAGCTGCTTTGTATAGGTGACCATGCTACCCAATAAGTGTTATCATGGTAATTCTTGATGGAATGATAGCACAACGTGACTCCTCAGTATTTAGAAAGGTTTGATAATGATGAATACTACAGTATTTATCCCAATGTCATAAAACTCATGTAAACGAAAATTGATTTGCTCTTTGCCCCTGGGGGTACATTAGCCCCCGGGGGTATTTTACCCCTGGTGGCAAATAGGTGTCATGAAAACGCAGCTTTAAATAAACACTGTAGATATTGTCCCTCAAACTTGAAATGAATTCATCCAATTTGTGTGTAAAACAAAACAAAATATCTTAATAGGGGTTTCATGGTGAAAGTTTGCAGAAACAGCAGAACAGTTTAAGCGACCATGTCATAAAATAAATGAATATACTGTAATTATAAAAAAAATAGAGCCCCTGGTACTGAGGCTCATGGAAGTTATGTCTCCGAGTAGCGTGAGTGTTTATTTTCGGAGTATTACCTATTTATTATATGACGAGCAATGAAATACTGGGATTTATCAGTGAAATAAACTGTCTATCAAGCTACAGTGAAAATAACTTTTATTTTCACTGCGAGCAGTGACTGATATAATTTGACGTCATAAAACAATGGTCTCACGCGGCGAATTGGCTTATGACATCACAGTTTTGGTGTGGTGACGGGCTGTTCCTAGCGGCCGCTCGGCGTGAAAAGGCCCCTTTTCGGACGAAATAGGATAACATCATATAATAAAATAAAATATCCGTCAATTCTTCACAAAAACCATGTTTATCTCATCTCGTGAGGTAGAATAGCTATATATTTTCACACGTGGCTGCGCCACTCGTGAAAATATAACCTTTCTACCTCACGCGATGAGATAAACATAGTATTTAGTCAAGAAAAGACAGATATCCTCTATCTGTCACCACCTCTACTCACGTCTCCGTACAGAACCACTTTACTTACGTCTCTGGAGCCCAGGTTTGTAATTGAACAGGGGAGGATGGCTGTCTCCGTCTCCATCACAGTAACTGTCTGGGAGCTGGTCTGGAAACTTGGGATTACTTCATCACCCTTGGATGGTAGTTCTTAATACAACATAAATGTAAAACACAGGTAAAGGAATAGCCAAAATTATTTGGTACTATAACTTGTATAACTATAATGAGAACCTTGGATGGAATCATTTTAAAGTTCGTAATATCAGATATCTCCTATATATATATGCTATACCACAATGTTCAGTATCATTTGCTTGATAACGGTTTTTGTATCTACACCGAAACGTTACATACCGTTGCAATAAAGAAGTTATAAATCTAGTATATATTTGTTATTTTGTTCATATTACCAACTTCTAAATTGCCTCTTAAAGAAGACAGATATCTTAAGCAGTTCTTTAGATTCCTCCCAGGTTGTTAGCAGACATGGGTTAAAGCTCATCATCAAAGGACGTGAATATGGTACACACTCAGATTCGCAATATGACATTCTAGAAATCGTCTGGCATTTCGTGACAAACTGTTGAAGATATACATTCAAGTGTGACAAATTTGGCTTGCATGTCTAATGCATTGAGTCTTGGAAGTTGTGCCACGTTACATCTGACGGCTTTATTCAACTTAAGGAAACTTACCCAAATTTGTATATTAAAAAATAGAGCCATGGGCTCTGTAGCTCATCAGAGTTTATTTTGTTTGATGATGAAGACAGAAATATGTTGTCTCAATATAATGCACAATCCCTAACCCTGACAAATCTTAGTCTTGAAATTGAGAGAGAGCACTCAGCAAGGTCAACACACAGGAGATTATGCAATATTCTGACCCCTTGGCTCTGGTTACAAGCCAGCTGTGTTTTTTGTGTTTTACCGCCAAATTATGTAATAGACTCTTGCTTGCACTAAACACTGGCAGCACTGATCTAACTGTATAAGGCTTAAAGAGAACAGGCAATGTGATGAATCTCATGGTACATAGTACAATTTTGAATCACCTTGGCTAAACAATCTCGGTTCTAAGCCTTGTCATCCAAACATCTAAACATTCTGAACAAAATATTCCTTCTAGTTTGTTCTGGATGAAAACAGGATTTTAGGTAATGGCCTACGGGGCTCTTATTTGGGGCCACTGGGTCACCAAATCTACAATTTAGAATCTCCATTGGCTAAAGACTCTTTACACAACATGACAACCTTCTAGGTCTTTTCGTTCTGGAGGAAAAGATGAAAATAATCTTATCTTATCATTTCATCACCAGTCATATGCAGTTCACATATCTCATGTAAAATAAAAGAATTCTTAACTCCTCTTCAATTTAGTCCTTTATGCCTTGTCACAATTTTCAGTTCATAGGCTATTCAAAAGTTCTCATTTCACATTGATTACATCAATTTGACAAACATGTCCACAATGTAGATTGTTATCTAAAGTCGACATACATTTCAAATAAAGTGGCTGAAGTGTCATAAAATATCAGTTCAAAATTCATTTTCAAAGGTTGTTTTTAGGCTGTGGCCCATATTTGGGGTCACAGGGTCACCAAATTTACAAGTTTGAATCCCCAATGGCTAAAGAGTTTGCATACAATATTACAGCCTTCTAGATCTTTTTGTTCCGGAGAAAAAGATGAAAACAGGATTTTAGGTAATGGCCTGTGAGGCCCTTATTTGGGGCCATAGGGTCACCAAATCTACAATTTAGAATCTTCATTGGCTAAAGACTCATTACACAACATGACAACCTTCTAGGTCTTTTCGTTCTGGAGAAGATGAAAATAATCTTATCTTATCATTTCATCACCAGTCATATGCAGTTCACATATCTCATGTAAAATAAAAGAATTCTTAACTCCTCTTCAATTTAGTCCTTTATGCCTTGTCACAATTTTCAGTTCATAGGCTATTCAAAAGTTCTCATTTCACATTGATTACATCAATTTGACAAACATGTCCACAATGTAGATTGTTATCTAAAGTCGACATACATTTCAAATAAAGTGGCTGAAGTGTCATAAAATATCAGTTCAAAATTCATTTTCAAAGGTTGTTTTTAGGCTGTGGCCCATATTTGGGGTCACAGGGTCACCAAATTTACAAGTTTGAATCCCCATTGGCTAAAGAGTTTGCATACAATATTACAGCCTTCTAGATCTTTTTGTTCCGGAGAAAAAGATGAAAACAGGATTTTAGGTAATGGCCTGTGAGGCCCTTATTTGGGGCCATAGGGTCACCAAATCTACAATTTAGAATCTTCATTGGCTAAAGACTCATTACAAAACATGACAACCTTCTAGGTCTCTTCGTTCTGGAGAAGATGAAAATAATCTTATCTTATCATTTCATCACCAGTCATATGCAGTTCACATATCTCATGTAAAATAAAAGAATTCTTAACTCCTCTTCAATTTAGTCCTTTATGTCTTGTCACAATTTTCAGTTCATAGGCTATTCAATAGTTCTCATTTCACATTGATTACATCAATTTGACAAACATGTCAACAATGTAGATTGTTATCTAAAGTCGACATACATTTCAAATAAAGTGGCTGAAGTGTCATAAAATATCAGTTCAAAATTCATTTTCAAAGGTTTTTTTTAGGCTGTGGCCCATATTTGGGGTCACAGGGTCACCAAATTTACAAGTTTGAATCCCCATTGGCTAAAGAGTTTGCATACAATATTACAGCCTTCTAGATCTTTTTGTTCTGGAGAAAAAGATGAAAACAAGATTTTAGGTAATGGCCTGTGAGGCCCTTATTTGGGGTCACAGGGTCACCAAATCTATAATTTAGAATCTCCAATTAGCTAAAGACTCTTTACACAACATGACAACCTTCTAGGTCTTTTCGCTCTGGAGAAAAAGATGAAAATAATCTTATCTTATCATTTCATCACCAGTCATATGCAGTTCACATATCTCATGTAAAATAAAAGAATTCTTAACTCCTCTTCAATTTAGTCCTTTATGACCTGTCACAATTTTCATTTCATAGGCTATTCAACAGTTCTCATTTCACATTGATTACATCAATTTGACAAACATGTCCACAATGTAGATTGTTCTTTCAAGTCGACATACATTTCAAATAAAGTGAAAGAAGTGCACATAAAATATCAGTTCAAACTTCAATTTCGACAGGTTTTTTAGGCTGTGGCCCATATTTGGGGTCACAGGGTCACCAAATTTACAAGTTAGAATCCCCATTGGCTAAAGAGTTTGCATACAATATCACAGCCTTCTAGGTCTTTTTGTTCCGGAGAAAAAGATGAAAACAGGATTTTAGGTAATGGCCTGTGAGGCCCTTATTTGGGGTCACAGGGTCACCAAATCTACAATTTAGAATCCCCATTGGCCAAGGAGTCTGTACATATAATTTCAGCTCTCTGGAGTCATTGGTTCTGGAGAAGAAGATGAAAATAGCTTTTTAGGTTATGACCCCAGGGGCCCTTATTTGGGGTCACAGGGTCACCAAATCTACAATTTAGAATCCCCATTGGCCAAGGAGTCTGTACATAAAATTTCAGATCTCTGGAGTCATTGGTTCTGGAGAAGAAGATGAAAATAGCTTTATAGGTTAAGACCCCTGGGGCCCGTATTTGGGGTCACAGGGTCACCAAATCTACAATTTAGAATCCCCATGGGCCAAGGACTCTGTACATAAAATTTCAGTTCTCTCGATTCATTGGTTCTGGAGAAGAAGTCGAAAAAGTGAAAAGTTTACGGACGGACGGACGGACGGACGGACGGACGGACGGACGGACGGACGACATCCCATGCCATAAGCCCATCGGGCCTTTCAGGCCTGATGAGCTAAAAATCGAGAATATAGTGGAATTTTACTGTACCCTACCGTTTTCGTATTTCTGGTAAAATGAAAATAACAATGAACCTACTTTTCACTGTAATGTTTACTTCTCTGCTGACGTCAGGAGGGACACCATTGCTGGCCACACATCTGAAGGTGCTGGATTCTTGTATGGAATTAACTATTAGTACCTGGCCTTTCTCTTGTCCTGAGAAGTATATCAAGTGTTATTAAAGCATCATGCAGTCTGAGAAATATAATGCATTTGGTTGAATCTAACGTATATGTTTCAAGGTTCAAGTTCAATCCTCACGGTTGTGTGAGTGATAAACCATTATCAACGCTGTTTGTCGGTCAGTTCCTGGGACGTTCCTGGTCTACAAAGTTGGCATTGATAATATTGATGATCATAATTTCATAAGATCATCCACAACTATTCACTACTTGAGTGTCACAAATGGTGAAAAATTTCATCATCGGAAATAAACAATAGAGAGCAACAAACGTGTGTTAATTGCTATGTTACATACTACATGTGTATATTTAAAGAGAAACAGAAATACTATCTAGTTGTATTCTCTTGATGTCTTTCAGTATGTTTGGTGGAATATTTTCAAAGCTCAATGTACACATGATATAACAATCTCATGGTCATCATGGCAAGCTTAACATACTGATTCTCATGTTGAAAACTCAATATTTTTCTGTGACCTTGAAACAATCACCAAATTCAAATCGAAATAATGTTTTCTATGAAGAGATCCAGTGAATGATTCTTGAGATATCCTAACATGGGTAAAATGCAGTTTTAATCATTATAGACTAAAGTACATTGGATCAAGCAGCCTAGATGTAGACTTACTCTTCCTGACAGCCTGGGACTGTATATTGTACCAAAAGACTCTAGGTTTAGGGACGCCAGTGACGTTACACATGAGCACCACGTCCTCCCCTGCATCAACCACAGCGTCCTCTGTGATGGACACGATCTGGGGGGCATCTGGAACATACAGTGTCTCTTTGTCTCTTATTGAAGGTTTTAGTTCAACAGAATTGACGGTACTGACTCTTCAATGTAACAACTCTAAGTGAACGGGTATTGACCCTGACAGACAGTGAACCTCTACAGTTTTTACCATGGATTATTGGAACGTGATAATGAATAGAAGGCGGAATTATTTTCAAAATGAGTAAGTAATTTCAACAGTGATTTTTTTCAGAAATATCAAAAGTAAAAATTGCTCATTCTGTTCAAACTGTTTAAGATGTAGATTGCATTGTAGGGTTTGGGAACAGTATATTTTCCAAACGAGTCCTGAATATAATTTAAAACTTTTACTAAAAGAAGCGTGATGTTTGACCTCTGACCTCACCTTGAGCTATAAGGGTGACTGTCACTGTCTCAACAGGCACAGTATTAACCTGGCACATATATTTCCCAGAGTCCTCTACTGTGACGTTGTCGATGCGCAAGTTGACGGACTGGACCACAGAGAGGCGATCGTTCGAGACAACCTTGTTGCCGAGTACTGCCAAGACAACTTGGTCCTTGTCTATCCATGCTAGCTGGAGGACAGAGCAGAATAGGGGACAAACTACTTAATTTGAATTTCCCAAGAACATAACAGAAATAGTGTATATATATATATATATATATATATATATATATATATATATATATATATATATATATATATATATATATATATAATTTATAAGGCCCATTTGTATATCTGAACGGATGGGGTTGTGGTGTGAAGTATGATTTTCGACCACAATACTTTGCTCGGTTAAATACTAAGCTATATCTACATTTAGACTGGAAAACATATTTACTTATAAAAGAAATTATTCAGTTTATTTTATTTTTTTATAAATCGGCTAATACTTACGTGTATAGCTGTCAATGAGAATGATTTTTTGGCAAATGTTTTAAAACTTTTTTCAATATACGAGTTTTGCAACTTGTAGGTACCTTGTACTGACGCTCAGGGGTATCCCGGTACTTCGCTCTCAGTGGGCAGTTCAAGATGGCGGTCGATCCCAGCCTCGCTTTCACCTCCAGCATACTGCCATCCCTCTTGCCCATGTCAGTCTCTGAAATAACGATGTGCAAGATGTATTATACATAATGTGCTACAAAAACTAATTTGATAATTGTCGATATATTCAGCTTGTGTAATAAACCATTGCAGTCATTCAGATTGTTAGTTCACGTCTTCAGAACCAGTTATGATGCATATTTAACAAAGAACATTCGTTTCCATAGATACACAGTTACAAAGATATTACAATTGAACATTAAGTGTTTGCATTGAGTGTCTGTGTGGATTCTATTCCTGCAACTGATCTGCAGCAGTGCTAGCAATGCTAACATTACACATACCGTTAATCCACAAATACCGTAACCAGCGGCAGACCTCGTATATACCGGATCGGATAATCGGATAATGTATTTCTGTTCAAATGATTAAAGTGACATGCGTGTAAAACAAGAAAAAAGTGAGCATGGCTCACATACCCCCGCCATCCGCTATCCGTCCATTGAGAATTATAGATGTGAAGGTTACTATGTTTATCAAACAGCTTCAAGCATCATAATATTGTCCAAAATAATTTTAGGAACTGACTGTTGTTACAAAATTTCATTCAACCAGATGTAATATTTTTCAGGTAACTTAATATTTCCCATAATAGAGCATCACACCGGTAATTTGTACCAAGTTCAATTACAGATTCAAGGGCTTCATAACTCTGCAAAATATAATATTTCGGAACTGGACTTTGAACTCAAAGAATACTATCATCTGGACTACCTCCATATTAAATTTCATTCACCTAGATGTAATAGTTTCCGAGAAAACTTGTCCCCATTGGAGCATCACAGATCTTTTGGTACAAAGTTCAATTTCGGATTCAAGGGCCATAACTCCGTAATAAATAATATTTCGGAACTGGTTTTCGAACTCGTTGAAGAGTATCATCTGGACTATCTCCATATCAAATTTCATTCACCTAGATGTAATAGTTTCCGAGAAAACTTGTCCCCATTGGAGCATCACAGATCTTTTGGTACTAAGTTCAATTTCGGATTCAAGGGCCATAACTCCGTAAAAAATAATTTTGCGGAACTGGTTTTCGAACTCGATAAAGAGTATGGTCATGAGTACTCACAACCAAAATTTCATTCACCTAGGTTGAACGGTATCTGAGAAAACTTGTCCCCATTGAACACAATAAAACTAAGTCCAAAAAGTGACGTTTCCATGGAAACGACAAAAAATATAAATCTCAGAAAATTGAAAATTGTCTGTGCGCGATCGGAAGAACATGGTTAACAACTGTACAAAGTTTGGTTGATGTACCTTTGACGGTTTTTGAGAAAATTGACCGGACGGAAGGACGGACGGACGGACGGACGGACGGACGGAATGACCGCTATATACCCCCGCTTACTTCGTAGCGGGGGTATAATTATGTATTTTATTTTGATTCATTTCATATGTGAACTAATAGATATGTATCAATCAATACTTAAGTATTTTCGTTAGTCAAATACATGTCTGAATCAGATAACCGCACCACTCTCTATCCGGACGATTTTCAACTGTAACCAAATCGTACAGATAAACCAAGTCTTACTGTATATCTGAGGAACATAAGGCATGATTAAACGAGTTAGGGATTGGTTGAATATTACAATCAACACTGTACTAAGATGCCAAATTATCTTACCTTTCTCGGAGTCTATCTCCTGAAGGACATCAAAGAGGTTGCGGACGGGTATGCTGTTAGCACTAGGGACGAGTCCATCAGCGATATAGTCGGGTCCACTTCCGTCCTCCGCTTCCTCCTGCCCCTCAATGTCAAACCCTATGTCTTGATCCATATCCGTGTCCTTCTTTTTCTCCCCCAAAACTCCAGTCGAAGATTTAGGTTTAGCCTTTGGTGTTGGTTTGACTATGCTCGGGGACGGTTTTGGTGAGGAAGAGGCACAGCTGTCGTTGATTGAATAGAACATCTTGGTCACCAGCTCTGAGAAGTGAACATATTTTCGTTGGTTCATTTAAACTACATTTCAACTCATTTTCATTTGATAGATTGGGTAACAAGCAATTCACCGACAGAAATATTTCACCAGTTCGTGGATATATACTTCGGATATAAACATATAAATCATACACATGTATCACGCTTCTCACCTGTATCGTAGTAACCATACACCTGTATCACGCTTCTCACCTGTATCGTAGTAATCGTGCACCTGTATCACGCTTCTCACCTGTATCGTAGTAATCGTACACCTGTATCACGCTTCTCACCTGTATCGTAGTAATCGTACACCTGTATCACGCTTCTCACCTGTATCGTAGTAATCGTGCACCTGTATCACGCTTCTCACCTGTATCGTAGTAATCGTACACCTGTATCACGCTTCTCACCTGTATTGTAGTAATCATACACCTGTATCACGCTTCTCACCTGTATCGTAGTAATCGTACACCTGTATCACGCTTCTCACCTGTATCGTAGTAATCATACACCTGTATCACGCTTCTCACCTGTATCGTAGTAATCGTGCACCTGTATCACGCTTCTCACCTGTATCGTAGTAATCGTACACCTGAATCACAGCTGGCTTTGTGTTCTCTACTTGGATTTCTTGCTTCACCTCAAACTTCAAGCATTTTTCTGTCCTGGTTAACTGGAAAACATTCAACATTAGCGATGACTTACATGTCATATATACATATCAAATGAAAGCAACGTTTCAGTTAATCTAAGATTGTTAGCGTATTCAATAAGCCCCCAACACTGCTACAAGCTGAACTTCCATAATTAAGCAAACGGTGCCTACAAAGTTATGATTGGACAAACATGTTCAAACAACCCCCTCCCTCCCACCAAATTTTCCAATTATATTTAGTACTACCAATTAAAATAGCACGTCGACTATAGTAAGTATAGTTAATTCATAAAATGAAATGGTGTGAGTAATTAAACAGCTAAATACATTTTCGTTTTGGTTTTCAAAATTGATTTTGTTGAACACATTGAAATCCATTTTCCTGTTCCTATATTTCTATTGTCTTATATACAAACAAATGGAAGTATTATAGGTATATGATGACCGAATATCAGGCAAACGTCTGATTTCCTTCTCAGTGTGCCTCACGGAATACTGCCTACATTTTAATAAAGGAAGTCCCGTAGTTCTATTGTATTAACTTTCAAATGCCATTCAAAGACTGGACCAATTGATAATCAGGTAATTGAAAACAATATCAAACCTCATCGAAGTAGAAGTGGACATTGTCAGGTCTCTTCTCGTCCACCTCCACCCTCTTCAGACCGAGCTGGGAGTCAGCCTCCAACTGTCAACAATATATACGTGATACAAATAACTCTCCACTGCAGGGTCCAGAGGGGGGTGCAAGGGTGCGCACCCAAAACTTTTTCATTTTGAAAAAATGACCATTGAAACCATACCATGTATCCGCCCTTGCGTTGTACATAACACATCAACTGGAAACAATGCTGTTCTTCATATTTAGTTTTGTCATCTAAAGAGACTGATTGCACTTAGGTAATTGTTAAACATAGGGTAATATTTATGCATAGGTCGATAGTGTAATTGTTACCAACCCGCTCAAGTGAGTCTGTGTCCACGACCCATCCAGTGACCATCTTGGCGTTCACTATTGCCATCCCTGACGCACCACCTCGTACGTATCTGGAAAATAACAGACCCTGCATGACGAAATAGGGGAGCCTACTCAATCTACCTCTCTAAATAAACAATTTGTCCTTGGTTTGCTTAAGTTTCAGGCCCGCGACCGATATGGTGCAGTATGCGATCATCGCGATCAAGTCGGTCGCAGTAGTCCCAGACAATTCGGTGACCAATTTTCAACAATGTTTAGTTGACGGTTCCATCAAGCCACGTGTACTATCCGAATGCGACCAAAAACGTAATCATATGTGCGAGTGGCTAAGACCATGCTGAGACCACTGCGACAGTTTCTGCGGTTGATATTGATGGACTTGCGACCAGTGCGACGGCTAGTGCAATCCAGTGTGATCACGTTACGACAGTTGCAGGTCTTGTGCGACTCCAGTACGACCTATTCTCACAGTTGAGAGTTCTCCTTCCAACGCTAGGGGACTTTGGTTCTGTTCTCGATTTCAAGCGAAAAACAACAGAGGGTATGATCGGAAATTTGAAGGGAGTAACCTCTGTGGGAAGAGAATGAGTACGACAAGCATACATAAAGTATCGAGATGAAATTTAAATAATAATAATAATGAGGATACTTATACCGCGCTGAACTCCACTCCACGGATGATCAAAGTCTAAGAATATTCGCATTTACAGATCTCGGGGCCTCAAATTTCGAAACGCTATCACTTTAATGGTAACTTTGAGCCCTGCCCTGGGAAAGTAAACTGTTGAAGAAGTAACTCTGTGTTCCTACTGGGTGCAGACTCTGATAGCCCGCCTGGAGCAGGTAGGATGGGTGGGGTCCGGGTGGGTCACAGTTGAATTCAGGGTGAACGCCAGGTCTCTGTCCTTCAGACTATAGGTGTTGTACCGTACTGTGGCCTGCAGTCAGATTCAAGTATAACACAGTGAGTTTGCGTTATCTTGTACATAGGAAAATATTATTCAGAGAACTGTGCGAATATGAGTTTAGGTTGTCTCCGGCAGCCAGAATAAATATGCGATGAGTCCCTTTTAAGACAATGAATATGCACTTTTAAATTCTGAAAAATATAGTCCTACGTTAAATTCGTTTCACTGTAAGATTTGTTTCCCAACTCTTCTTGTTTTACCTTAAAGAGCGCACATCCTTTACCAATTCCAGAAACTGATATCTCATTGGGTACTTTCAGTTCTCTGGTCTGCATAACCATTCTGTTGTGGTCTGCAGCTATGAAGTTTGCATTGATACCGTCCCCTTGGACTCTCATCGACATCTTGAGTCCGCCGAAGTGGATCCGTTTGGAGTACTCCGCTAGTGCATCCAGGGCCACGACCGTGTCCTGTGGATAGAAGCTTTTCATTGTATCGTCATACACCTAGGTATTGCTCTGAGCAATGATGAGGTAAGTTTGACATATATTTGTGTACGTGCTAACGTTCAGGTATTACATTGATACACCAGTCTACTCTTTCCGGAAAGCCTATCTAACCACGGCGATCACAGACTATCTGGTTGTGGGTGGTATTAGGGTTGTGTCACTACCTAGGATATCCGTGATGTCACTGTCAAAGTTACTCCCATTCATTAAAATCATGTTATCCGAGGTCTTAAAACAGTTTATGTTACAATGACATTGGTCTTCTTAAATTACAGTCATACTGTTGCCTATCAGACAAAGAGGGAAATCATCTTTACATAACCTATTTTCAATGGTAGAGTTTAGGCAAAATGCGCTGAATCGCAATTATTAAGCGAGAGAACAATATATATGATGATGTCACATGTATTTAACTTGCAGCTTGTGATACTACCAAAACGGATATTCTGCTATATCTCAGTGCCCGACCTGTGTGGATGCGAACCCTCCCTGAGGGTTGCGCTGACTCTCCAGCCACTTGACGATGCTAATGGCGGACTCCAAATCATCCTCCTGGAGGTACGCCAGCAGTGCATAGGCCGTGGTCTCCACGTTCAGAGAGGACGCCCTCTGGCGGTAGTAGTAGCTGTCTGGTATCTCCTTCTTAGCTTCCCAGTGCATGTGGCTACCTGCAGTAGTACAAGGCACTTCCGGTTTTAAGAGTTTAACGGTTATGATCATGTGTTACTAGATAGCCAATTTTTTATTTAAAGCTCATCAATTAAGGCACAAAAATATATAATATGTTTGTATACCATGTGTTTAACTATGTAAATAAGCACAATGCGCAGAATTGTACACCCTGAATTGTTTGTATTTTGGGCCAAAGGCCTTATACTGAATAAACATGTCTGTCTGTCTGTCTGTCTGTCTGTCAATATGGCCGACATTTCCCACATTGTTTTAAGTGATAGGAACGTCGCAAGTGCCATACATTTATTTAACAAAGTCGTATGTCTATCATATCCCAAAGAAAGATCCGAAAATATAGGCAAAGATATATTTACAAAATCTTAAAGTCAACCAAAGCAAGTCTGAAAATGCAAGGTTCGCATAGGTCATTTTGTATCAGTTTCTGGACTGCAATTTTGACAATCTGTTTCAAAATATTTATCAAGGGATGAAATGTTAGTTTACTAAGTACTGGGCATTATAAAGGCACAATACTAAAGCTACCATTACAGCAACATCATTGTTTTAAATCCACATGTATGAATTATACAGGAAGGACTTTTCATATCGTTCTTACCAGTTGATCGTTGGTAACTGTTGATCATTAACTGTTTTAACTACAACGACCATCATTTATAAGAACATGGAACACACTAGAGTGTTCTCACAATATCTCTGAGACTATTGTTTAGTCTGACCGTTTCTATGCGCCCTGGCGTTAAGTTCTCTCTGCAGCATGACATGCACGCGTCCGTTGGTGTCGTGTAAAGCTGTTGCGTACGCCGCTGACGCCAGGGTGTACGTATCCTTGATGGATCCACTAGCTACGATACAGTTCAGTGCGTTCTTGATGGACGAGTCCTGCAATATGAGTGCAAGTTCATTCATGAGTTGTTATTGCAAAGAAAGGATTTAGCTTAATTTAGCCTTCTACTACAATCGCGAGTGCTTCTACCATGCACACTCCTAAATTACTGCATAGTTTTTGCCAAAGACAGGTAGAGAGAGCAATGAGGTGTAATGACTTAACATTCACTGACACCGAGTTGAGCAAATAATCTGCGAGTGTACCTCTTTAGGGACCCCTGCCACAAGGAGAGCATTGAGCACATATGCTGTGAGGGTGATGGCGCTGTTGGCTCCGTCAACTCCGCCCCTCATAGATGAGTGGATAATACGCCCCACCTCCTTGAAACATCCGTTAGAGCTCTGCTTTGACTTCAGCCAGATCTGTTATATACACATTGAGACAAATGACCATGTAATATTTTTGCGGCCTGTGAGAAATAGGTATTAATGATAATGATCATGGGGATATAATGTATCTTGGGTTTTTCCTACTTCTTTGATACACAGACAATGTACTTTAAGACTGCACTTGACCTCGTGCTGTTAAGAAAGCTTTACTTCGGTCTGTGAACAAATTTGATTTACGGACACGAGGGTACACAGATATATATATATATATTATAAACGCATATAACTGAATATTATTTATTTTAGCTATACTATGATATTATATTCAAATGTAGCCAATATCACTGATGCTTAATCCTCACCCTGGCAGTGAGTATGACCTTCTCGTCTATATCGAGGAAAGGTCGCGCCTCTGAGAAGGACTTGACAACGAATGCAGTAAGCCAGGTGCTGCCGCTATAATCGCTGTTCCCGAAGGCGCTGAAGGATGAGTCTCTACGTCGGTACCGTAACTCTCGCTGGTAACCTGGGTGAAATAAGAACATCAAATATAAAAACCATCATCTTTTAAAACAGATCATTATAGAAATATTAGGAATTAACCACTGAAACCTGTGATGCCGACATGTTTTCCTGACAAAGATAGCATTTCCTGCTCATCCCACAACATATGCCATTCACGGTCTCTGTATAAAATGTCAGTGCCCTTTTAATAAGTTGAGATAATGCATATAAAGGAAGGGGATATCATCAGACGGCCCGTTGTTGGATGATTTGTCTGACATACTGGTATCAGTATGACAAGTATAGTTATTTTAGACTTCTATGTAACAAGACATTGTTACAATGAAGAATAATGTGGTCAACATCTGGTATGAAAGCGCAAATTTGGACTGATTTGTTTATTGTGATAGTTAAGACAGCATTATTTGTAATTAATTCGTCAAATGGTTCCTTCGACAACATGTTCTCTATTACAGGTAGTTTGAAACAGCGACTTAAGACTATTTACCCTTTCACCAAGCATTGAAGTGATCATTAACCAATAAGGTAATCTTAGTGTAACGTAAAAGAATGGGAGTTAGGGGCCCTTGATCTCATTACACACTGTAGTGAAACCCACCACTGTTGAGATACTTGTCAATGGTAGCGTTGATTTCCGGTGTGAGTTTGTTGACGGCCTTGAGATACCGCATGATGAAGACGTTGGGGGCGAAGTTGATCATGTTCTGCTCGCCGCACCCGTAGGGGACACGCAGTAAGCCCCCGATGTTGGTGAAACTAGGACCCATTATATCACCTTTGGGATAAACACAGGGAAATTATATATAGAATTGAGAGAAGGATCTAGTATGTTTATTGAAATTTATATATCGGATAATTTGCCAAGAGCTAGGACATTACCCTTATATGTACATTGTTCCAGCTGAAGCATCGCATTTCGTACAACATACTTTGTTTAAAGATATATATTGCCCTATCATGTATATTACACTGACTACACCTCTTGGGAAATTATTTCTTTTGTTTGAGTTGCAAGTTATATGCCACAACCATCATCTGCGCAGGTTGGTTATCTCATAACCACCTCGAGAATTTATATGTCATAACTTCTCTTGTGCAAACGTATATAATACAAAATGTCATACAACATATACCACATTAAGTATCAGGTTTAAGATTACCGAATGTGTGGTTCTTGGGTCATCATATATTCGTATTTTAAAATTTGCACAGTACCTGTTGTGACGTCATAAGCATGAGACGTCACAGGACTCACCAATGATGCTGATGACACCACGCCCAGAGTCTGGAACCTGGTCAGGGAATAGAGGAAGATCGACTGAGTCGTAGAAGTCTGAAACAAGAACAAACAGTGTCCAGTAAACAGTGAAGTGTCTTCACTTGCTCTGTTTATAATCTATACAGTGTTAAATGATTTGATGATTTTCGTTCTTGTGAAATATTTTTCAGGGTAAATTATTTCGGGGAACATGTTTGATCAGGGCTCCAGTTAATTATTTTCACAAATGAGTATTTCACTCATCAAAATAAAAAGTGAGGAGTAAAATTATTAAATGAAAAACGTCAATGGGTATTTCACTCATCAAAATAAAAAGTGAGGAGTAAAAATACTAAATGAGAAAAGCTATGAGTATTTCATACTTTCAACGTTTATTAACATTCAGTGTCTTCATCTTGTAGGTGTTCTAAAATGTCTAAAATGACATCATGTGCTTTAACTGTACAATATGTTGAATATACTTCTAAAATTGAATGAATCAACTTTCTGTTTCAGTCACTACAAAATGTAATAAAGAAAACCCCATAAAAATTATGAATTTAATCAATTAATTATTAATTAAACATTATTAGACTGACAATGTGACAAACTTCATTCTTGAATAGTTCACTCAATATAAGTTGATACATTGATTACATTGAGTACATTTAATGTTTGATTTTTGTAAGCATGAAAGCTTCTTATTGATTTTAATTGTGATTATTTGACATAACAATTTTCCTGCCCTGAATGTGTTGTTCTAAATAGAAATAGAAACACTTAGTACAGATTTCTGTCTTCAATAACTGAATAGCACATGGTCTGTATCTAATGTCGCTCAAGGATTTTTGTCCAAATATTCACTGACAATTCCCATCTTTATATGTTTTAATAATAATTTCCCAGGTTATCAACACTAAAATATGTTTGAACAGATGTCAAAACAGTAAACACAGACCACGAGAAAACCGGGTGAAGAGCCTGTCATTTCTAAACAAATGCCGATAACTGGTTACAGATAAGTGCACGTTTGCGCTATATGATAAACATTCATCAGACGGCGCCTAGTTTAGAGGAAGACACGAGTAGCCTCCCTTTCGTTTGGTTAGCGTTTCCGATAATTTTGATGGACTGCTATTGTTTATCGGCAGTTGTGGCAATTAACATTTACATATATTTTTGATACGTAAATAAATAAGTTATTGACAAGTGAATGGCACTTTTAGTTGACGGATGTACCATGAAATTTATCAGTCCTTTTACCTTGCTAACAACACTATTTTGACAGTCACGCATGTAAACAAAATCGGACTCGTATTCTGAGAGATTTGTGCGTATCTCTCACTCATTGATTTCATTTTTCATGCGTATACCTGGATTATTCATGCGTATTCTACGCAAATACGCATCTTATCTGGACCCCTGTTTGATTTGACTTTTTTATGTTACATCTGGGAGTATTTATAATTAAATATAAAGACAAAAAAAACACAATATATTTTTCGGGGAATATGTTTGATTGGTTTTTTTCTGTAATATATTGGAGCATGTCTTATTGAATATAAAGAAAACAAAACGGGGAATATGTTTGATTATGTTTGCATGTAACATCTGGGAATATTTGTTGTTAAATATAAGAAGAATTTTGTTTCAGGGAATGTTTTCATTTATGTTGATATCTTTACAATGAAATATTTCTGTATATAAACCACTTTACCTGAGCAAACTAACGAACTGTAGGTATATTCCTTCTCGTCACCTTCAGGCTGTGGATAGATAGTGGCCCCAGGGTTAGCAACAACATTGTTTATTCGCGTTATATGAAGTTAAATATATAAATTGAAATTGCCTGATATATATCTGGAACAGTGTTACATTTAGACAGAGTTAATATGAGGTATTTCATTATTTTGCTCATTCACAATTCAGTATTGAAAAAAACGTGGACATGCTCTCCGTTAGTCATATGATAATTTAGTTGTTATCATTAGAAATAGTCCTAATTAATGAGATAATATAAGCCTTCCAGGTAGATTCACGTGTTGTCTGGATTTCTAAGATGCCTAGCGGTTAGAACAATCGAAAAAGAAGTACTGTATCAGACAATAAAGGTATAGTTTTTCGATGACGTAACAATCGAATGACGTTCCCGCTGTTCCACGTCGCTCCCTCGTGATCAAGTGTGCCCTGGTAACGTAACGTCTATTCGCCTCAGCCGTCTGAACTCTTACATCTCAACCAATAAAGTGTGTACTCCTTTCCATGGTTTGCAACTTCTGCAGTCGGTCAAAATTAGCGGTGGGACAATGAACATCAACTTTTATGACAGCAGCAAACATTTGAATTAGACAAATTACGTTCCGCCACCACGCTAAGACTTGAGCAAGCTCTACCCAAAATTCTTTTTGGAATGTTAGTCACGTGATCTTAGTCTATCTTAGGGGGGGGGGGGGGGTGTGTTTTACACTTGGAATAGCCGTCCGTCGGCCTTGTTCATGCATTATTAATTTAAAAAAAAGAATGTAAACAATATTTTTATTTCCACATTAAGTAATGGAGAATGCATTCGGAGCTGTGGATTCGTTTAAAATAATCAACGAGCCCCGAAGGGAGGGCTCGTTGATTATTTTTAACGAATCCACAGCTCCGAATGCATTCTCCATCTTAATCCATGTATGACGTCACGAAACATGCATATGTGATCATTTTACATTTGAAACAATAAATTTAAATTATGGGACACAAAAATCAATTATTTTGCAAATTTCAGTGCTCATTCATCGGATATGGTACAAGAAGCTGCGACCCTCAGGAAATGGATTCTTCCACGCACGTGCAGCGCAAAACTTCAACGCGAAGCGATGTGATTGACAGCTAAAAATCTGCCTTTTCATGCCTTCCGTGCATTACAAGTCATGAATAGAACGCGGGATTCTTACTGACAAACAATCCTTAGGTTTCTAACAGCGTCTTATGGCCTAGTGGTTAGAAGCGCTGACTACCAAGCGAAGGGTTGTATGCTCGATTCCATGTTCAAAAAATAACTTGTCTATAGTTGTCTGATATTTTAAGATCCTATCCTATACACCAAGACAAAATCAGTCTCGAAAAATGTACCATTACTGAAAATGTCTAAACCTAACACCCCTCCTGACTGGGACAGTCAATGACCAGTAGATTCCTAAATAATAATCAACTGATAACACAATAGAGTGACGTCATGACCATGGATTAATGGAAGCAGAATGTTACATGTATCTGATCATTTGGCATCTTAGAAAAGAAATAAAGTTCGCTGTAACCCAATGTGTTTTGTAATAAAGTATAGTTTTGCCCTGAGCTATTATTACGTCAAAGCACTCGGACTAACGTCCTCGTGATTTAACTATAATAGTTCAGGGCAAAACTATACTTTATTACAAAACACATTGGGGTACAGCGAACCTGATTTCTTTAATGTTCTCCAACTCACCTCTACCAGAAGTTTCCTGATAACAGCATCTCTGATCCCATCATAGTCGCCTGAACTCGTCACCTTCGGACATAGGGAGTCTCCTGGCACCGACTTGGCCTGCCATAGAAACATATTCATGTAGAGTGTATAGTTGGTCTAGTAGTGGAACATGTTCAACATACACGTTTACCAAGACTGTGAATGAAAAACTATATTCCCTAACTGAATACATCAAAAGCAACGGAACGAACTTCCGATACTTGACTCTTAATAACACATTTCTAAACGTCATTTCAATAGCTGGTTTTCAGTGTTCAAATCAAATGAAGTAAACGAATTGGGATTCTACAGCAGAGGGTCCCATATTTCCTCCAATGTTGATAACGACATATGGAGAGCTCGACATGGTCCTGCTGTTTGTCGAACGTGCACATTACAGTCGATGGATTCAGTGTTTGATTAAAAAAACAAATGTTCCTTCAAATAGTCTTATCTGTTGCTGGTGCAGCTAAAATAGATCGATTGTTCAATATATAGAGAACATATCTGTACACGTTCAGCTATATATGTGTATGACTTCCAAAACTTCTTGCATTTTCACATTAAAGAAGTTGTTATCCAGAAAATCCTCCTGTTCTGATGTATGTTAATCCATGGGAGGCATTTAGAAATCGAGGCGAAATGGTCGTGTGGTAAGCTGTTGGTACAGTCAATGCGGGCGACAGTTGCCTTACCTGAAAAAGTACAAGAATGTGTACTATTGAAGGTAGTGTTATCCCAAATATGACAATGTTACATTTCATGGACTTCTTTGTATAATATTCCCTCGAGATGTGCAAGCATCCACTGCATAAATACAAGTGATGTTTACCATTGCAGTGATGTTGATGAAGCCGAGAGCCTTGGGGATGATGACGAAGTCGTGTCTCTTGGCCTCGTTCCCGCAGATACACATCCAGGTCACAGGGTCAGGGTTTAACAGCTCGAACTCCAAGGACTCGTTCAGGCGCAGCTCAATCTGGTTAGAAATGCAACTCTTATAGGACAGGTGCGTGTTTACAGGTGGCTATTGTGCTATATAATCTAGAGAGGTTAAATTCTAGGATTTGAAATTCTACGATATCTAATATTCAGGTTTGATTCTTTCTATTGCCGTCTCGAAATGTTATAAATGGTTGAGGACAATTTTAACTCGTTATCGATAGTGATATTCTTTCCGGACTAAACTTGAAATAACTTAGATATATGGTTGGCGTCTATACATAACGTTTTAGTTTTCTAGGTCTTTTCTTTCTGAAGATAACGATGACAATAGGTGTCTGGTGGATGGGCCTAGTGGCCCTTATTAGGGGACATTGAGCCACCAAATCTACACTTTATCATCTCCCTTGACTTAGGTACCTGTACATAATTCAAGCATTAAAGAACTAATGTTTCTTGAGAGGTTGAACATTAGAAACGTTTGCGGATGGACGGATAAACGGATTGAAGGACGGAGGACGGACGCCATGCCTGCATGCCATGTCATAGGCCCAGCGCTGAAACCATGCACTCGGTGTGATAGTTGAACTTGGAAGGCAGTGATTTTTATTAAATTATCAAAGTTTTGCAAAACTAAAATGCAAACTTCACTAGAATTATATATCACCAATGTACATTAACATTGGCTTGTACTGACCTCCATGCACTCGGTATGGTAGTTGAAGACGGAGACAGTGATGGGGATGTGTTCTCCTCTGATGGCGGCGTACGGGAGGGTGAAGGAGAGAAAGAATGGTTGGAAGGCGATGACAGAAGCCGAGTCGGACACCCCCACCCCCACACCCGAACTGGCACACACAGCACTCCCCACCCACTCTGTGATTGTCCCTGGCAGCGTCTTATTCAGCTTCAGGGTACCCGAGTCTCTGTGGGCAGCATGACAGGAGTAGTGGGTATAGAGGATTGTGTCATTTGTTGTTGCAAAGGTTCTTGCTCAGTCACACAAGAGAAACATGATGATAGTGAATGATTTGTGGTCAGTTGTTGCATTGTTAAAAGAAGATAAATATTTGCATAAAAACAACTGATATGCGATGTCATAGACTTAAGTATTGTTATAAAGCAGATGGGCACTGCTACACAAGGATCTATGTCGAAACTTATCAAACAAGAAGTTGTGATTCACTAAGTTGTCGTCAGTTTACTCATTCCAACGATTTCAAGGCGTCTCAGGCAAGTTACGGTCACTGGGTAGTTCTAGAGAGCAAGAATCACTGGGATAAACAGAAATGAATCATTGGAATACGTACACGTATGTCTTGTCTAGGAATATGCATTGGGAATATTGCGTA
Source organism: Gibbula magus (assembly GCA_936450465.1). Lineage (NCBI taxonomy): Eukaryota > Metazoa > Mollusca > Gastropoda > Trochida > Trochidae > Gibbula > Gibbula magus. The sequence goes on from OW388289.1 coordinate 12,743,856, forward strand.
ATATGTGTCAATTGTTCAAGATTATATAGTTTATCACAAAACGGTATTGATGAATAACAATATGAAATATGAAGTGTTTAGGTAATTTCTATGCTCATACAATTCTTAATGCATGTACATTGGTTCCTCTTCCGGTAGTAACAATACACACTCTTCCTCCCCTTCAACTAGAACTCACCCGACGACCTCAATGTCCCAGAGCCACGTCTCGGGGAAGTCCTGTCTCACTGCAGCCGTCTTCTTCTTGGGGTCCGGATCCTCATCTACAGCCGGAGAGAATGGCACTAGCTCTGTCAAATAAGCGGCGAGGTCTCAGTGAGATGCAATCACTCACTGATCCTCCACCGCGTATCCACAGTCGATTATCGATAATCGAAATTGAAAAAATCAAGTGCAATAAAGACAGACTAATTTTCGTTTGAAAAGTGAAAATTCAGAACCTGAGATTCTCAAAACTGACTGTCCTGAAGATTTATTATTCATCATTTGTCATCATCATCGACCTGCCTTCTTTTGTTTTTCATAAATCTCACAAATCTAACGTATCATGCCCGTGAAATGTAAAGTCGTAAAATGGGAAACCATAGGCCCTGCTCATCAGTTTCATGAACTGATTTATAAGGTGTATTTGCCTCTGGAATATGAAAACAATACTGAAGCGAACAAAAAGGATTTCTTGACAATGGTAATGGTCTCACGCGGCGAATTGGCTTATGATGTCACAGTGATACTGTGGTGTTGGGCTGTTTCTTACGGCCGCTCGGCGTGGACCAAAATCGAAATCCCTTAAATATTACACCTGGACGTTTCTATAACACGCGTTGTATATAATGTTGGTTTATACCTTTATCATGTTCAGAATTAATAAATTACAGGATGTAGAGCTGATATGACCTATACTGCGCGCACTCTTTTACTTATGTTATTGGCCTGTATTATGAGTCAAAGACCTCTTTAGTGAATAAAACTGTCTGTCTGTCTGGCATCCTATTAACAACCCAATGGTTTTTTTTTAAATCATAAATTTGATTTTAAATTGTTTAATAAAATACAATAATTTATATCAACCAAAGAATGACACGTTTCATCACATAATTATTGTTTGAATATAACGTTTTATATGCCACTCAATGTCAAAGTATTGGTACCTTCCGTATCATCAATCTTGTCCCCAGAGGCTTCATTCCCCTCGTCCGACTGCCATCCTTTTGCGGCGGGGAGCGCTTGTACCAGGGAGCGCTTGTACCTGCTGTACCGGTACGTGTGTACCTTCCTGCAGGGACGCCAGTTCAGCTGCAGCCCGCCGATCAGCTTCAGGTTCGCCATCTGTGGGCAGAATCAATGTACTTCAATGGCAAGGGCTTAATTCACTCACAAGGCATAACTGGCGCCAGTCTCCACTAATTTAAGCATTGCTTTATTTCGTTGATTTTTCTGTGCTAGCGTAGCGCTGCACTTGACTTTCTTTGTGGTCGCTATTACGCTCACACAGACAGTTAACGAAATACAGCAAGGCTTAAATAACACGTGATTGAGTCTGTGCTTTGAGGTTGGGTTTAAAATGGATGTTTAAAAGTGAGTTGGTTTGATTTACATGTTCCCCTTAGCATAACTACTACATGTACGTACGTGACAAGGAAGTCAACAGGTTTATAGTAACTTGGTTGTAAGGCAGCATTAAATATATTCATTCACAATTTTCCTATTTTTGTTATTCATGAGTAAAACTATTCATATCATTATGTTTGCCTTTGTCTTCATTCTATACCATGTCTGTCAGATCCTGTCAATCATATCGAAATGTAAATGAAGGCTTTCAAAGTGACATGCGTAATATACCTTAAATGCTATATGACTGTCCACAAAATCCGACTTGTATTCGTATGTGTTGTATAGTTTATAGTATGGAGACCGTGGAGGGGCTGAAAGATAAAACAATGTCTCCAATATACATGGATAATGTGGGAGATACAGGGATTAACCTATACATTTTATTTTAAGAGGCTTTAGCGTATATATGGTTGCAACCTGTCCCAGGGTAAAACGTTTACGCTCCGCTACACTTTCATACCCTGGGTTACAACCTAACTCAAAGCTGTGTGATGTGACGTGTAATCCAACCCATCAATTAGTTTCCTCGCGATGGTTATCGATAACGTCCTTATGGATGTCCTAAGTTTATCAAACTCTCACACCCAATTCTAGCATCATAGAATATATCAACAGGGACGTTTTATAAAATTTCAAATGGTTTATATATTAATTGATCTCACTTTATTCAATATATGCCTTTAATATCATATTGCACTTACAAACTTCATTAGAGTTGACCAGTCCGGTCTTCTTCAACCAGTCCACACAGTAGCTCTCCTCCTCAGCTCTGTTCTTCTCCTGCCAGCTCGGCTGGGCGTTGTACGAGTTCAGGATGGAGTACAGCTGCAGGTGAAGATTTGAAAGATAAAACAATTACAAAGTTCTTAGACAAAAACGTCACCAACAAAAGTACATGTAAAATATACCTTAATCCGAGATCAAAGTTACAGTGTGTCCCTAGAAGTTCACTGAATTAATGGTTTACTCTTTGAAACATGATCTACCCATGTTTCTGAAAACAAGCATTTGAAACAAAACCTTGCAATGTCGTTTCGGAACCACTTTACCTAAGCGAGAATAAAATAGAACCTTTTTCATGCTTGCTTCGCGAAAAAATGCGTCATCGAATTTAAGTAAAAGAAATGACATTATGTTGACTTATCAATTTCCTTGCCCCATATGTTTTTGAACATACAGAGATTAAACGTATTATACCTTTCTTATTAAATGAAAACATAATGATTTAGGTTCGAATTCGACTATATTTAGCAGCAGTAATTGGGGTGTTTTTTACTCTGTACAAAATATCGTGACGTGTCTTTTACCCGGAAGTATAGCATTGTTTTAAATTGAGCAGGGAACTTGTGCATGAAGAAATACACCGATTGAGAGGCAAACTAAACATTGATATTATTTATTCTTATTGAGAAATTAACTGAATGCATTCTAAAGACTAATAGCAGATATGGCCCACTGAAAATAACGGATGTCTTATCTAACAGTGGTTAGTGCCTTCACTGTTGTTGTATTTATCCTCATTGTGGAAATATGCTTGACAGAAAAACATTTTATTCAGTAAAAGTAACTGGCCCAGATTTAGCAGAAATATGGCATGAGCTTTATAGAAAAATCATATGACGTCTACTTTTTTCGAGTTATGATATAAAAGTAAGCATTCTTTAACTTTAATATAACATTTATCTTAAATGAAGACTTGACGTAATGAGTCGAGATTCTACACGACGGCTGACCTTCTTCAAAGAAAAGTTATTTCCGAAAACTTATGACATGCATGTCAGAAAGTTTATAGACATTAAGGTTATCTTTTTCACAATGAAGAATTTCTCATTAAAAAATCTTGCTTTTCGTATTACTTAATCATTTATTCGTTCATTCAAATGGACATTTATTTCCGTTGTTACTTTGAAGACACACAGTCACAGTATGGAATCATTGGCATTGCTTCCACCAAAGCAAAGGAAACCATTTCAATTATAGCTTTATACAAGCACAATCAACTTGGTATCCTTGTATGCATTTCGAAAAGGCTGTGAATCTTTAATTGAACACGGTCTCCTTAGAATTGCCTTCAGAAGTTCAGCTTTGAACCAAGGTTGTATTTCATCTGAATGTGACTTCCAAGATAATACGCAGATTGACGTCATAACGGACACTAGATACTCCGTGGAAACCCGACCCAATGTTCGTTCGTTCCAAAGCATATACTCTCCCCTTTCTTGTGTCTTATTTAAACCTAATTCAATGATGTTCTATAAGCATTAGTAGAAGCTCATCAAGCTAAACTTGTCTCAGTCCAATATAGCAATTCCTAGGATAGAATTAGTAAAGTGGCGATCAGTTATTTCAAAGCAAGGGTACAGGTCGAGTCTTCTCATGATTCTGTGTTATTTCACTGTAACGGTTAATGATTTCAGCTAGGGATAGGGTGTAAGTAATGTTTTACAAAATGTAACATACAATCTAGCATAACAAGATTCGACATTATTTGGTATTGCAGTTAGACCAATACACCATAGAGGAATCCTAAAAGTTAACATCATTTGGGAACAGCTATATATCAGGTCTTTGGAGGGCATTTAGAAGTGGCATACACAAGAAGAGGAAAATATTCCTTTTTTGTCAACCATGTAACGATATTCCGGTGCAATAAAAGCGTTCATATTTTGTCAACCATGTAACGATATTCCGGTGCAATAATAACGTACATATTTTTGTCAACCATGTAACGATATTCCAGTGCAATAAAACGTACATATTTTTGTCAACCATGTAACGATATTCCAGTGCAATAAAAGCGTTCATATTTTGTCAACCATGTAACGATATTCCGGTGCAATAAAAACGTACATATTTTTGTCAACCATGTAACGATATTCCGGTGCAATAAAACGTACATATTTTTGTCAACCATGTAACGATATTCCGGTGCAATAAAAACGTAAATATTTTTGTCAACCATGTAACGATATTCCGGTGCAATAAAAACGTAAATGTTTTTGTCAATCATGTAACGATATTCCAGTGCAATAAAAGCGTTCACACTTCTGTCAAGTATATAAGGCGCAGAATATGTAAATGAGTTAAACTATCGGTTACTGAGCTCTGGACCATGGGAACCATGACCCAATCATAGAAGCTTGGAGTGTCAATATGTTGGCACATAAACTCCATTTCTTGTACATGTGAAAGGCACACTTTTAGTTTCAATAGTCACTACATGTTCATAAAATCCGAGCAAATAATAGAACAAAATAAATTAGAACAACTATCTCAGATATACAAACAAAATTCCTCAATAGTTGTTGAGGTTTACTCACTGTTTACTTTACTGCAGAGCGATGTACAATCGTTTATATAAATGTAAAAATATAAATAACCCAATGCATCAGAGAAAGATCCATCTTATGAACAATAAGATCATGTGGTTCGACAATCCCCCAAGTATGCATTATTTAAAGAAATAAAACATTAACAACCTAAAAGCAGATAAGACATGCATGCTAATCCAATGTGGACAATCCACCGTAATATAATGTACAACCTTTTGTACGGTGATCTGGTTCTTGCCCCCGAGGATGTAGACGCTCTTGTCGACGACGCCGACACTGCAGACCGACCTGGGGGCGGCAGTGAGGGAGAGGGTGGTCGGGTAGCCTGGGTACTCCTTGGAGGGGGAGAAGGATAGCCCAACCTGTATACAGACAAGGGTTTGAGAGTAGAGATTACTTGATCAAGCTACCCGGGCCTGTTCCTTCCTGGTTAGTCTTGCACTCACACTCTGACAACATTATTTATTCGAAAAATAGCACTATTTTGATAATATTTAAATGGAGCCTATGAGAAGGGGATTTTCAGGAAATCATATTTCTCATAGGTTTCTTTTCAATATTTAATCAAAATATTTTTTCGGAATTTAACTGTTTGACTACTTCCTGGTCCAAGCTGTGGATTTGTTTCTATTTGAGATGAGGTTTGTAGGGTTGAGGCTAACCTCTTCCTATCCAGCTACTGGGAGACTGTGTGATACACTATGCTCGCTACCTATTTACAAATATTTAAGATAATTATTAGTAACAAAGACTAATATAATGAAGAAAACGTATTGCAAGGCGTGTTCCAATTTTCGTTTTCTTTCGGTTGTTTCAAAGGATTATCAGTAACGATTGAAGCAACAGGGCCTAAAATCACCTTTTATTTTAGAGACCTCGGCCTGTTCAAAAACGCGCTTAGTCTACTTTCACCAATTGTACTTTCCAATAACGCTCATTTGAAAACGTGATCTCTCTGAACCTGTTTGATACGTGAACAATCACTTTTTAGATAATCAATCAGCATTCGTGGCGGTTAGAGGATACATTTTTCTCGTAAGAACATGCTTTTAATTAGTTTATATCACGAGAAAAACATACATATCATCCGTTTTAATGTGATGCTGGACAAGACAATATATTGTTCACATGTCCGCTCACATCCTTACTACGTACTTACTACATCTTGGTTTTACTGGAAGATATTGATTTTCAGGAAAGCAATTTGTGGAAAAGTATATCTAAACTATCTTTAAATGTTTGTAACTAGGCTAATAGAACAATTACAAAAAAAATCCCATAAATGCAAATTTATAAAACAAAAATTGTTAAACATGTATACTTATATAGCTATCAGTTCTTTGAAGAGCATTTAGAAGATTTTCAGGATAACATCTTCTTTAATGTGAAATTAAACGACGTTTCGGAGTATACTCACTCCTTCATCCTTAAATCCATATGATAAAGGCATAAGTGTATACTCCTAACCGTCGAGTATGTTCAAAATAAAGAATTTTCTATTCAGAACAAACTTGTTTTTAATGCTAATTCGTTTACTCTGTATCCCTAATTTGCAGACCATCACTTAGAGGGAACGTGTTATTGTGTAATCGTTTATGATCAAAGGTGTGTAACAGTAGATTGTGAACATGTAAAATGAGAGGAGTTAGATCTGTAAACGGAGAAGTACGTCTATTTGGGCATGTAAACCTCTCCATACAATAGCTAAGCCTGACATATAGCAATGTTACATTTGGGATAAGCTCTATTCCGCAAGGAGCGACTTGCACCGACACCATGTCTATGTATGTTACATTGAATTAAACCAAATATTCTGAAAAAAGTTAAGAAATAGCATTGCGTTGGTATTTGAAAATAAATGTCAGATTTAAGTGTTATAAACAATTTGATAACATATTGTTGATGAGAGACTGCCCTAATGTATTCAATATACATATCATTGCGTGGATATTTGAAAATGAATGTCAAATTTAGGAACAATTTGATAACGTATTGGTGATGAGTGATTTACTAATCCTGTTTTGCGAAATATTCTGAAATAACAGTCAAATAATTTTGATATTTCAGAAATATTGTCAGAAGCAAATCCTTACCAAACTCTTGTCCACATCATTTTGTTAAAGGTTTGATCTCCTTAGTGCCATTCAAAGAAGATGGTTAACAACATGTTATGACAGAAACCTTCAAATGACTGACCATTCAGAAATAACTACTCATCAGTTGTTAACCTCTTCTTGTTGAAGGTTTAAGGTTCCATCTACTCAGTGCCATATAGAGAAGACGATTAACAAAATGTAGTGACAAAAACTGTCAAATTGCAAAATATTCTGATTTGAAATTTTATTCATTTCAGAACCAGCTTCAATATAAGTATTAATCATTTTCAAATCAGTTGTCCACACCTTATTGTTGAAACACTGTTCTACTTTGAGCGACTCGGTATCTGCAACGACCTCGCCATTCTCCTCAGTCAGATAGTACACAAGCAGCTGTGCTTCCGGTGACATTGCGCATGTCACATCCAGGAAGATGGTGAAACTAGGGACATCTGGAGAGAACCGCTTGTCTGTTATACCTGAAACCATCCATTAACAACGCTGAAACGTTATATTTGAAATAGATTCGTGATGTTTATGCTGTATTTTGACAACGCATGGTAACATGAAACGCCTATCAAATTTGAAAATTGAATTATTAAGGAGGAAATTGTAGTAGCTCGTGTACTATGGCAAATGTACACGGTGTTTTCTCATTATTCAGTCCGTTGTCTTGAAATGTTATGCCTGCTTCAATTCGTGTCTTCAATACAATGTTCATCTAAATCAATTAATCAAACAGATGAGTTTGGAGCGAGAACTATGAACCAGTCTAATCACGGACTTAAATTACAGTAATTGAAGTCCGTGGTCTTATTAAAGTACTAGTTATATTATCTAAGTAATCACTAAATTTAAAATCAAAATTAATGTACATTTAACATAAACACTTGCAGAAAACATAACGTCCAGTGATGATAGCATTACACTGCAATTATTTTCGATGATATTTGTAAGTAAAAGAGCATGGACTTCTATATCCAAAACATATATTTACACTAGTGTATGGCTATTTTCCTTCAAACACGAGGGAGAACATTCATGTATTTCTAAAGATAACGAATCAACGATTGATTCCGTGTTTGCATATAAGGTATCAACTCGAGGACGCCCCTGTAGCGGTGTACATGGTTTACAAGTTCTCAGAGCACTGAAAGTAGTTGATAATTGGCATAAGTAATAATTACAGCGTCTTTCCTTGGTACAAATAACAGAAAATGAAAGCTCGGAATGATAGAGTTCTCACAGCTCTTCTGGTTGCGGCACCAAGCCGGACCCGTTCTGTAGCTTCCATCCGGGTTCTTCCTGACGCCATACTTGTTCTGGCTCTGATAGACTATGCGTCCCCGGCTCATCACCTGGGCAGGTGCGTATGTTGAATTAGAACTCTAAGACTCTATTGAATTTATTGAAGTATAAGATACAATGTATGTATTCTATACTTTAAAAAACTTGTAAACCCATTTTGTATTCTATTTGAATCATTCATTTTTCTTAACGTTAACTATATAAGAATGACACATTATACATACATCAAACACAAACCATCAATATACTCTAATACAGTGGCACGGTATGACGTGTCTATCAACTCATCTGTTGATCAGATATTAATAAGTCACGATAATTGCGTGATGCAAATATTTTATGTATTTCACCGCGACTATTTTCGTTGTTTTTATTAAAAAATGGTATCTTACTTGTGACCAATGATATAAAAGTACGTATTTTGTCTTTTATGAACACAATTACCGCAACTGAAAAAATGGTGTTGGGCAATATTGATTTAATGTTCACTTTTGTAGGAAATGACACAAATGTGTGTTATCGTATCGTTGCTCCCAATTCCCTTTTATAAATTGAACCTGTTAATATATGACATGTTTCTGAATGTATTAAAAACTTTGATGACGTCAGAATCGTTGGGAAATGATAGCCAAATAAAGAAGTGAAATAGATATCGTGCGACGTCAAGGCTTTTGTTTACACTTTACATTCATGGTTTAGGAATTCCGAAAATATCCATACCACGATTTAAAAAGAGACGAGAATATTTGTGCATAACATTAAACTTGCACATGTGTAGAGGAAAGGGCTTTCTTGTACCCAGGTCTTGTGTGTTTAAACTAAACTTGTACATGTTATAAGCTGACTTCGGCTTGACTTACTTGTACTATTGCACGGAACTTTTTCGCTGGGGACTTTGTAAGGTACACTGTGATTGGAGTAATGCCTGTTTTAACGAGCTTGCTGATTGGCTGAATCTCTAGGTAGGTATCGCTGGGAGAGAACCACTGGGTCACCTCATACGTCACAGGCGTTTGGATCTCATTTTCATCGGCCACCATCTGAAAGAGTTATTAATCCTTGTGTCTCAATATTTATACTACAGTTTCATTCGCTCTTTACTAAATAATCAGCTAAACGTTTTTTTGGACGTCTTTTATTGCTTACATCGTTAAATCATTCAAGTTTTTAGCGTAAATGTTTATAAAAACTCCCTTTATTTAAATCTGAACGTTCAAAGGACTGTAACACTTTTAAAATGTTTTATATGTTCAAATGTGTCATTTATAATTAAAGTTTATGCAGTATATGTTTACTTAGGAAGGTAAAACAGCCCATTACACGACCAGGTTATCCGTAGTCATACAACATTTGGTCGCGTATTTGTAAAACAATATACCGGTGTTGCAAACTTTCACCGCCAGGGGACTAGGCGTGAATATTGAATACCAGCATTTAACAGAGGTTACGATAGAAAATATAATGGTAGCTGTAGGAAGAGAATGCCTTAACGTCGATCAACTAAAGTTGACATCGAAACAACCATTGAGCGTCATACAAGCAGAGCAGAGCCTTGAACACTATTCATCCTTATTGTTGCCACAACTGCCTATTTCGTAGCCCAACACCCTAAAATAACTTAAACTATTCCTTTCGGGTTTAAGGTAAGCGGAAGGATATTCATAGACAGGCCCTATCAGTTAATATATATGACGAAAGAACTAGGAGATTGTCTTAGCCTAAGAACAAGTTAAACCACGTGACTCTTTGCCCAGTAAGAAATGGAACCCAGATCTCCCGAAATGAGTAACAGCTAAGCCTCAGTGTGTTCAGGAGAGTTCTCCCACGAGCCGTGCGTGATGGCATCTGGATTCACTGACAATTCTAGTTGCAGATAAAAGCATTTCAATGCAGAATAAATTGAAGTCTGATACGATGAACGTTTAAACTTTGACATTTATACCTTTATGCAACTTTTCTGCCCATGCATAACAAGCAAGAAAAGGTAATGGAATTCTTCGGCTTAATTAGCCAGTGGTGAAGACTGGTGCTAGATGTTACTTGCGGGGGAAGTTGACCTTTAAGTAAGTCCGATAGGAGTACAAATACCCAATTACTAAGATTTGCCCCAGTGCGGTCTCGGGTCAGATAAAATATTGTAAGAGAATAGGAGGAAAGCGACACCATACTATGTATGCGCCCTAGTTCTATGGATTGTGTACAGAATCAGTGTACATCCCCTGTAATGATTGTTACATGAAGCAATCAAAGAGGGGATAGAACGGAGCCAGTCTCCAAGGAACAACTCGCTAGAACTGCCTATCAGTCTGCGTGTTGTTCCAGCTTCTTTATTCAAGAGAATTGGATTTCCATTTGATTTATCTAAGAGATAAAAGTTGTAAACTGTATGCATCCCACGTCGCTATATCTTATGCACCAGAATTGCTTTTGTTTTTTAGAAGAAGACGTTTTATGAAGTCGTTTAGCGTCAACGATTTCAGAACTCAGTATGTATGTTTGAACAAAAGATGAATGGAATTGTATAGTGTTGTGTAGTATTTTGCTTTTGAAAATTTGGTATCCTATTCTTGTTATATGTTTTTACTTGCATGTTTATATATGATATACCTTGAACACTATCTTCGGTGTCTCAGTCCCGATTCTCGGAAAGAAGTATGTAACAAAACCATTGTTGTCTGTCACCATCTTCTTCTCGAAGAATATCTCATCACACCACATGGTCACTACTTGTTGTGGAGCTGGCTTTCCGTCTTCTGCCACAACCAGGGCCTGTGGAGAAGATATACGATATACCAACACGATGATAAGGTGACATCAATAACATTAAATCCTACTGACACAATGATAAGATAACATCAATCAGATAAAATCCTGCTGACACAGTCTAGTCACGCTCTAATGGCTCCAAAGATAGATGCCTTTGCCTCGGCTCGACTGACGCATCCATACCCGTGTTGTATGTAAAACTAATAACTGCTTACGCTTTGGTATACTGCAGTTGACTACGTTTCAGGAATATTTTGGAATGAATTGTGTTAATATATGGAATTATGATACCGAGGATATGGTACGGTTGTGGACCCTGATAGGAAGGAAAACCCCGACGATGCGAAGCATCCGAGGGTTTTTCCTGACTATCAGGGTCTACAACCGTACCATGTCCGAGGTAGAATGGGTTATCAATATTATCAACCGTTTTTAAGTGTAAAACAGGCTTTTTACGTGTTATCGCGTTATATTGAGGATCCCTGGCGTTATATTGAGGAACCCTGGGTGATGTCAGCCGCGCTATATGAGTTTCTTTTGTACCGTGATATCTCGTCTGCCCCCTTAGCGCAGAAGTCAGAGGCGCTGACTCAGTAACTGCAGGTGATAGTGGATACGGGTTCGAGACGCACTTTCTGCAAAACATTTGCTGTACATATTCTGTCGTAAACTTATGAAATTTTTCAAAATTAGTCTAAGTTAGTTTCTTCAGATCTTTACTTTCAAACCGTCATCTTAACAAATATATCAGGGTTTACAATCATTATAATTCCTTCTAACAGGGTTTACAAGTGTATGTGTAAACCCTCCTGGAGGGAATTACAAGGTTGTAAGTCCCTCGTACCGGGTGATACGGTTTAGAAAGGTAGTTTCAAGTATCACGTTATATGGCTGGTAGGTTGATAAATGTATATATTTCCTTGTCAAGATATAAATATTCAATCGGTATTTTCAAAGTGCATTAGGGAAAGACGAGACGTTCTGGCAGTTTCACTCTTCATGTGCTGAATAAGTCTGTTTACGTCCGGATGATGTGTACATTGTGACCAGTTCTATGTGGTCTTACTAACGAGGCTTTCTTCATAAAGGAAGTTAAAGCAGAGCTTAAAATACATGCTAATACATTATTCCGAATTCAAAGGACAATGTATGAGTAATTATATATTACTCGGATTAGATCGTAAACGTGGCTTACCCTGAACTCGAAGGGTAGGAGTGGTTTGAAGAACTTCCGGGTGTGAGAGCGTATATCGATAGTTACGGAGTACTTGGAGATCTTTGGTCCGTCCACTGTCTGGTTTAGTGTCACACCTGGCAACATGCGTTTATTATCTGAGGTCGGGTAAATAACGGCATATATCAAGGCTTAAATCGTGTATAGCAGAATTGTTATTTCTCACCATTGTCAACATGTTACAGAACCCCTTCCCTAAATACATCTGGATCTGTTGTGAATCAAACAATACCCACATTGAAGTTTGAATTTAAAGGATTTTTGTTTTGTTTGTTGTGTGATATTTTTGTTTGTTTTTGTTTTGTTTTATTCGTTTCTTGTTTTTTGGTTTTTTTTTCTTGTTTAGGTTCGTTTTGTTTTGGGATGGGGATATTTTGTGTTCAATAAATGACAGTCTAGGAATAGTACCATAAAACAAATACAGTAAAAATTTAGCATATACATGTATTTAAAGAGTTAGTGGTATTTTGAGCTCACCTTCATTACAAGTTAATTTGCAAAGATGTCCTGCACCATAACCATACGGTATATATTATAAGCAACAAACGTTGATCTAAAATACATACATACACATCCATGATACCAACTGACGAAGCTAATAGTCACAAAAGAAGAATCCTGAAAGAGCGTACGTACCAGTCGCCTCCTCCAGTATAGCCACGTGCGTGGATAGCTGCAGAAAGTTGTACCGGTTCTCGAAGTGCGGTCTGAGAACCCCGATCGAGAAGGAATAGTTGAAACATCCGGTCATCTGGAATAACAATATTAATAAATGGATATTTATAATTTACTATAGTCCATCCATATAATGTCCAAAGCGCAACATGTAAAATAAATGAAAAAGTCCGGAGAAAGTTCTTCGATTTCAAATTGTCTTGAGAGTTTATAACTTGTAGACATTTCTGATGAGGTGGGTTTTGAGAGTTGACTTAAATGCTCATAGAGATGCAGAATTCCTTATGGGAAGAGGCAGAGTGTTCCAAAGGTGTGGTGCTGAATATTTTAATGATTTCTGCACAAACTGTGTAAGTTGAATATTGGGAACTGCAAGAAGAACATCATCTAAATGTATCATTAGCGCTTTTGTTTGTTCGACTGTTTAAGCGATAGTTTACAATAAGAGATATAATGAGTGTCCATGTCACGCAATGGTTCCGACACGAGTATCTGAATATTTGCATTCCCCCAGATATATATATATATATATATATATATATATATATATATATATATATATATATATATATATATATATATATAAAAGAGTAAACATCAGATGGGTTTGACTGGATCAATCTTCTTTAATACGATGAGTTCATTTCGACCAGTATATCGGTCTTTTCAAGTATGTTTAGACAAGTGGAAGATCGCATATATTTTATATATATATATATATATATATATATATATATATATATATATATATATATATATATATATGTGTGTTAGCGGCAATAGTGAAAATCCGGCAATAGCGTTAATGCCCAGGCAATAAGGTAGTGCCTAGGCAATAATGAGAATGCTATTTTAAACCCGGCATTAGCGTTATTGCCAGTGGTATTAGTGCTAATGCCTAGGATCTAGAGCTGATATTGACACCACTGCCAACTTTCGGCAATAATGCTATTGCCTAGACACTACCTTATTGCCTGGGCATTAACGATATTGCCGGATTTTCACTATTGCCGCTAACATATACATATATATATATATATATATATATATATATATATATATATATATATATATATATATATATATATATATATATATATATATATATAAATAAGATGAGTTGCTTCTCACGTGAAGTAAGGTTATATATAGAAAAGAGTAAACATCAGATGGTTTTGACTGGATCAATCTTCTTTAATACAATACGATGAGCTCATTTCGACCCTTATATCGGTCTTTTCAAGTATGGTTAACATTTGGAAGATTGCATATTTATGTATGAACAAAAACAATAGCATGTTGTAATGCTCAACATCTTAACACGTCAATGTATTGACACCAAAATCAGTCATTGTCTTTCAATCATGTTCGTGAATTGCCTCGAGGTCTTCAATTGGGTGTCACTCCAGGACAATGAGGTCTCTGAGGGTTAACGAGTTCATTGTGTGTCCTTGATTACATGTAAAACAATGGAGTCGTAATCAATAAATTTCTCGTGTGAATTAACTGTTCAGTGATGGGCAGTATTTATTTATGAAAAATGTTTCTTTAGTCTCTAATGTTAAATTTGTAATTTGTGAATTGGAGAATAATTTATAAAACGCAAAAATAAGAAAGTTTCCATTGTTGCAGTCTGCTATATGTTTACTAATTTTTAGGTGACGGAGATTAGGATTATTGATTTGCTGTTTGTGAACCCGTACCCTAGCTTGAAGGTTGGAAGTTTGTCCAATATAAGTGAGATTGCATTTCGGACAGAGGATTGCGTATATTACATTTTTAGATTTGCAATTCATGTTGTGTTAAACAATAAAATGTTGTCCATTTTCAAATTGGAATTTTTGACCTTCAATAATAATTGGACAGGTACCACATCTCTTATCTTGACATTTTGAAACCTCAGCTTGATTGTCATTGTTGCTGAATTTTGCTTTAGTGATTATTTTTTTCAAGTTATTTGGTTGCCGTTTACTCTTAATTATAGTGGTTCTATTAAGCATAGCTTTCAGCTTTTTGTCTTGTGTAAGTATGTCTAAGTTGTCTCGTATTAGAGGGAACACATTTGGATTGTTTGGATTATGGGTAGTTACAAATGTTATTGTACGTTTAGGTACTATTTTGTTTGTTGGCGTTCGCAATTCAGAAATGGTGTAATTGGTTGCTTTTTCAATGCCATTGTCAATCATATTTTGAGGAAAGGCTCGTTTCAGTAGAGCAAATTTTAACTCTTTTAACCTTTTTTGTCTTAAGTTTCCATCATTAATTATTGTGCATATGCGTCTTGCTAGACAATAAGGTAAATTAGTTTTAACATGTTTTTCATGAGAACTTTTGAAACTTTCACGAACTTCTTCTTCTACTTTTCTACATTTCTTTGTGGAATAAAACGTCACTGAACTTTCACCCAGCGCGTTGGTTTTCCTTTGACCAAGTGCCCTGCTACGTGGTGCTCTATCTAGGAATATAATTGTGCAGAAAGGTATGATGTGAGGCCAGTATATACCTGTCGCCTCCCCCTGATTTAAGTTCAAGTTAATGTAAATGTACTTGTGGCCATACAAACGTACTTTTTTATGTGTGATATTAATAACACCAATATACTTCTTCATGCAGGTTAAATACATAATAGCATTCAAAGTTCATATACAGCGAACATACATGCATGCAAGGAAGTTACACGCCAGCTCGGTGAACTCACCTCCCCGTGTATAACAGCACACGGTTTATTTCCGTTCTCGTAGGTTTCGTACAGTTCTCTCACACACGTGTCTACCATGATCTTCCCCTTCACTGGTTGTCCGTACGTGTATCTAAAATCATGCATCCATGGAGTTAGTTTATGTGTCTAAATGGTACGTTGACTGAAGACAATCCGCTCTGTATATGATAACAAATTATATAACAAGAATACACACGGTCTTATCTAAGTAAAGAATACCAGTACATATCATCGCTATATTTACCATCTAGGCCAGTTTATAACTAGACTACTTTGCGTTAACACATATTGGTTAAGGTCGAATTTTCAAACTTGAATGCTTTTTACTACTCTGAAAGTAGAAATACGACAAAACAGTACGCTATTCCCTCTTATGACTACGGACACCATCGGATTTTGGCATTGACAGAAACATCTGCCCAATTCGTCTTATTGTTGAATATCTTGTCCATCTACGGCACATAATATTCTACCCGTGCGTTATTCATACCAAGTGCCTGTATCTACCGTGTACGATATGTTACCACTGTGTATGGCATTACCAACAAATGCCTATCTACCGTGTACGATATGTTACCACTGTGTATGGCATTACCAACAAATGCCTATCTACCGTGTACGATATGTTACCACTGTGTATGGCATTATCAACAAATACCTATCTACCGTGTACGATATGTTACCACTGTGTATGGCATTATCAACAAATGCCTATCTACCGTGTACGATATGTTACCACTGTGTATGGCATTATCAACAAATGCCTATCTACCGTGTACGATATGTTACCACTGCGTATGGCATTATCAACAAATACCTATCTACCGTGTACGATATGTTACCACTGCGTATGGCATTATCAACAAATACCTATCTACCGTGTACGATATGTTACCACTGTGTATGGCATTATCAACAAATGCCTATCTACCGTTTAAGCCATAGTAATGCCGTCACTCTATTTTCATTAAAATGTGATATTCTCAGAATCCACTGCTCATTGACTATCCCAATCAAGAGGGGTGCGAGGTTTTCTATCTCTACGTATATGGCTTAATCATCATAAAATATGAAGAACATTTTAATAGTTTCTTTGATTACCGATAGATGTCGTGTCGGAAGTTTGACAAGAAATACAATACCTCTGAGCCATCATACTTCACTTACTTTGCGCACACCTCCCCTTCAATATTCTCGGTCCTCTCGTTCACTCGGGCAGGAGGTTTTATGGTGATGGAAAACTTGGGTAAAACTGCAATAACAGAAGTAGATATAAACTATAAATTCTCATTATTTCAAGGCTTTTGACGTTTACTTGTGTGAAATCAGCAATGAAATGAAGACAATCCTCCCACAGTTATACATAAATTAATCATAAACTATTTTAAATTGTTAATGTGCTATCCTCTCATTCCAGTGAAATGTTTATCTTGACATGTAGAAATTTGGCAGAGGAATTCTTCATCTTCTATTTTGAACATAATTCATCTTTTCGTGACACAGAACATTTAACTTGTCTTAAATTTAAAGTAAAGCAAGTTATTTCGACGCGTTTATTCCTATCGAATCCCTTAACTATACTGATTTAATAGGTGACTTGTCCAAGTTATCACTCACAGGAAGTGGATACACATAGTTCAAACAACCATTACCATATTCCTTGATTTCAAACTTTGCTCGAGTTTCTGAGCCGTCCATTTCAACAACGATAGACCAGGCTCCGAGAGTAGGCTCCGAGGCCAACTGGTACTCCAGTGTTAGTAATCCTACAATATAAGAACATATAATACTTTGCTTTTGCCAACGATTTCTTTAGTGTATCTGCTTTAAATTTGAATAAAATTATAATAACGTCAGGTCACTCTTTGTTGCTCAGGATTCCGTTTCACAAATACCTACATTCTGTGCTAATAAACAAACCGTTTAGACATGTAATACATGTGAAGAACATCACATGTGACATTTGCATTTAGATCGTTGTATTGAATGAGAAGTTATCATTTGGGAACAACAATTTCGAAGAAAATGGACCCCGAAACCGTACTGCATGCCTGTATTACTATCTGAAGTTAACATGGGTATGTGTCAGATATAGTTTACCTTTATATCAAGGATGTATTATTCCAACACCATCAAGAAATCAGTGTAACTCTCATCTTTCAATTAGTAATAGTTTTACTATGGACTTTGACACGGAGCAAATCATATCAATACTTGAAACTACTTGATAATACAAACAATAGATAAGTACAAAATATGCAAAACACAAAGGGTATATAAATATTTGAATTACCATTTGTATTTGAAATATCCAGCCACTGTTTCATTATGACGTCATCAGGAGTCGCAATGCGTATCCGGGATATCTTGAAACAATATACAATAAACAATAAACAATAACCAATAACAGATTCAATTAAAAAAATCTACGTATTACGAACCTAAGATCGTGGCAAGTAAATGTATCAACACATTTGGCTTTTAAAAAATATTATGCCAGTCTTATATCGGTCGAACAATAAATTCAATCGACTGTTCCACTTATGACAAAGAAACAAAAACATGCCATACACATGTTTAATCAGCGTGCATGTTTGAATTGTAAATTTGGACTGATTCCCAAACATTTCTCAATTTCTTCAAACATGGTCCTCTTAAGGGGTTTGTTTCAATGTATACATCGTTTTGGAAAGAAAATACAAAACTTACAATAACTCTATCAGCTATCAACATATAAATAATCAGCTATATTGGGAACCTGAAACGTGCACTAAACATGGAGTTGTAATTTTTATACATTGTCGTATGTTGTCTTAAAGCAT
Source organism: Gibbula magus (assembly GCA_936450465.1). NCBI lineage: Eukaryota > Metazoa > Mollusca > Gastropoda > Trochida > Trochidae > Gibbula > Gibbula magus. The sequence continues at coordinate 12,762,419 of OW388289.1, forward strand.
CTCGAGTTGTCAGATTGGTCCACCACCTCGTGGTTGGTTTCAGTGTAGGACTTTGTATATTGGGTTCGTTCTTCAATGATGATACTATCAATGATCACGACGAGATGAGATGAGTTAGAGTTTAACGCCGCTTTCAAGATTATCTCACTTATATTGCGGCTGCTAGTATTATGGCAGGGAGAAAGCCCGCAGTGCCATGTGGCTATGCATTGCGGTGAAACCTGCGAGCATCGGCTGGAACTAGCGAACCATGGGTGGTACTACGCTGAAATTCGGTGTAGCATTGCACCCAAACCTTACTGCGTGTAGAACAGTTCTCTACTGCAGACAAAG
>OW388289.1:12767751-12806405 GCA_936450465.1 Gibbula magus
CAAAATGAGTATCGGCCTAAAATTATTCTGCTGACTTGTGGGGATTGCATACAGCGGACACTTTGTCTCTTCCCATGATACTTGTAACGGCAAACTAAAGCTAGATGGAAGCACGGGGTCTTGTATTGTCGAAAAACTAGCGATTAGAAAAAGCATATGAAGTCGACGATCCAGCCCCTTTTACATACATCAAGTATAAGAGGGTGGATCGTCGACTTCATATGATTTGTAATCGCTAGTTTTTAGTCGACGATCCAGCCCCTTATGCTATAAAAAAAAGTATAAAAAGGGCTGGATTGTCGACTTCATATATGCTTTCTAATCGCTAGTTTTTGACAAGACAAGAATCATTGTAAGGAAAGACGGCTATTAATAAGTTCTACCTACGTCAATAGGTCAGCGCTGATTTTCCTAGTATAACTATATGATAAACAGAGGGCTGAATCCGGAGATTGGTTCAAAGGTTAATGGAAATGTTGCAGGGGGTATTATTTAAGACCGGGTTGGCATTTCGCTTGTTAGAATGACCCTTAACAGTCATAGACATCACACTGTAAATAAAAAATTGCCAATTTGACAATTAAAAAGTTGTAGTCGGACGGTGCCCGAGATGAATATGCAAGTTGTCAATTTGACAATCGACAACATATTGACAACCCATTTAGGTTGTCATTCTGGACTGTGAAGGTTGTCAATTTGACAATAAAAAAGTTGTAGTCCTACGGTGCCTGAGATGAATATGCAAGATGTCAATTTGACAACCGGCAACCTAGTGACAACCTGATTAGGTTGTCATCCAGGTGTGTGTATTGTCAGATAGTATGTCAATATATTGTCAAATGGTTGACAATATATTGCAATTTTGCTATCTTACTTCGTCGAATAAAAAAGCCAAACCTGTAAGGAAACATAATAAAAGGACAATGGACAAGTTGTTTTAAGCTTGACTTTAAATAAACTCATCAAAATATATATTTATAAATAGCATGAATAGATCCTACATAATTGTCAAATCCTGATTAACCATTGGAGTTACTTGACGCTTAAAAATAATAAACAAAATATGATGTTGATGACTGTTTATTCACAACAGCAGGAGATAAAGAGTAAATCAATTATATGAGAAAAATTGCATACACAGTTGATCAACGAAATTATCACATCCTTATGTCATAATCCAGAATGGTCCATGTTAGTGTTCATATTCCAAGGTGAATTCACAACTGGAGGTGTGAGTATATAGATAATCAGTTCGACCTAAGCAATGTAAATCTTGCAAACACGTGACTCCAAAGAAACATGCTTCCTCAAACCCTCTTCTGGTCGAGTAAACAAGTTATCTCTCACTGTACTACTCTCCCATGCCATGCCCCGATGGTTCCTTTCTACATACGGTGGTTATCATCGAAATATTTCCAGTGTGTCGCGTCTGATCGCTCCCTTGTACCTGTAAAATAGGGTGAAATCCTATTATTGGAAATTTAGAATGAAATATAGAAAGCATTTAGATGTAAAAACTTGTAAATGTTTATCCTACATATCACATCTTTTAATACAAATTATGTAAACTATTACTCTATTAAATTATAATATGCTTTCTAAGACTAAACAAATACTTTAAATATATAAACAGATAGAAACAAAAAAAGTTATTATATTAATTTATTATCACAACTCACCCGATAGATACAGCCTGGATGTGAGTACCAAGAGATATCTATGTTCTTCCTTCAGAATCTTCTATAAAGTGCAGTGGTCTCACGGAAAGCTCACCTTCCAAGAACACCTATCAGTGAAAAGTGGAAAATTAGAAGAAAATAACTGAGACATTTATGATAATAATTGGAACTTTTTAAACATATCATAATCATCTGACAACAAAATGCATAATCACCTGAACCTGAATTTGTTTCACCCCAAGAGAAGGCCTACACTTTGAAAGAGTTAGACATGCATTCAAGCTTATGAGAAGACAAGGAGATAACTCTAAAAAGTTGTCATCACGTTGTCAATTCGACAATCACGGTTGTCAATTGAATCGTGGGAAGCGTATGACAGTGTTTTACGACTTTAAATGTATATTTTACCTCTTCAATGTTTTCTAAACATAAATATCGTTTCAATAAGGCTAAATATAGGGAAAATTATCCTTTAAACTAACCAAAATGATGTAATATCATAAACTTGAACTGGACACGTCAAATGCATGAGTATTTCATTCATAAACATTATTTAGGCTTGAAATAAACTCATGAAACTTTACATATGTATTCTTTGTTCAATATTGATTATGGATGCAAGAAATTTCAATTACAATACTTACTATGATCTTCGATATCTTCTGATTACCGTTGTTGAGTTCGTTACGTTTCTGTTGACCTTGAAGCGAAAGGAAGTAACGACGACGCATGCGTCAGCGATTTGACAACTTTTAGGTTGTCAGAATGACAACGAACACTTGTCAACTTGGATCAAGCACATTTTATCATCAAATGCAGCTGTAATGAAGTAATGTCATCGATGCGTGCCTTTCAAACACGTTGTTGGTATAATAGTGAAAGACAATGTAAATTTACTATTGAGCCTGATATGTCACATTTACAACTTTCATTGTCAAATTAACAACGCTCATTGTCATGATAACAACATAAAGTTGTACAATATGACAATGTTCATTGTTATACCATGACTGACAATGTAAAAGGTTGTCAAAACGACAATTTTATTCTTTCAGTGATGCATGATCAAAGAAAGGACAAAGAGACCCGTAGGGAAAATGTTATTCATAACATTTCAACAGTTTTTCACTAATGGTGCAATTGACGTCATTCTAAAGAAAAGAAAAAGTTAATTTCCGCTTCAATTATTGATATTCGAAATACGTGACAAAACTCTGAAACACGTTTAACAAAATCGATAAGGGAAACATTGTAAGATTAACAAGAAAACGTTGTAAGATTAACAAGACAACATTGTAAGATGAACAAGACAACATTGTAAGATTAACAAGACAACACTGTAAGATGAACAAGACAACATTGTAAGATGAACAAGACAACATTGTAAGATTAACAAGACAACACTGTAAGATGAACAAGACAACATTGTAAGATGAACAAGACAACACGGTAAGATCAACAAAACAACATTGTAAGATTAACAAGACAACACGGTAAGATCAACAAGACAACATTTTAAAGCAAATGATCCGGAAACACATACTTGTTATTTTTTAATTTGCCTTCATTTGATGTTGATTTACATCAACGTTGGAAATTAAAGCTGTTGAATTTGACAGCCATGTCAGAAATATTGATGTTTTAAAGTTTTCCTGAAACATGTAACCTATATATCAGTTGAGCATTTAAACTGGAAACCATTATTTTATTGACAAATGTGAGCAACCTTTAAAAATAGTAACGGGTTCGAAAGAAGAAGTAAGCCTACGAATTATTTCAACTCGGAAGGTATGAATAAATGAACAGCTCTGTCTCTCATCACTACTTTGTCCAAGTCTCATGCTTCAAAATCTCGCGTCAAATATTAGATTTTACGAATGCTTCAATTGAACATAATCGCGATGCATAGTCCGGTTTTTGATCAGAAAGCACTACTTCTACCTTCATATCGTCGACATACTGAATCGACTATCATCAAAAGTTTTTAGTAAAAGACGGTACTTCTCGATAAAGTAATACCATTTTTAACGTTTGGACTATTTGACCCCTAACAACACAATGGATGTACCTTTAAATCTCAACGCCTATCACTCCGCAGTATAGGCTGCATTTACAAATCTACAAATTAAAGACATTTTTTACGTATGACCACATAACATACTCATACTGCTCATCCATTTCTCAGAAAAGGAGAGGACAGCCTAAATATTCTTGATTTCGGTTGGAAAAACAACATACTCAAGAACATTTTGAGTCCAAACGTTGCTTTTTCGTTTCAGTAAAATGTTTCTAATCTTGCATTACTCCCTTAAGATTTACGATCCTATCCTCTGTTGTTTTACGCTTGAAATCGGGAGCGGAAAGGGTTTGGTTGCAATTGAATCTAGTTGTGCAATCAGCGACGCCGTTGTAAAAGTGACATTTGCCAATGACACGTCATAATGATAAAATAAACGTAAGGCCAACGTTTTCTCGTTTTCCTGTGTTTTCTGTGTTTTCCTCAAAATATGCTATTTGATTTTGTGAAAACTATTGATCATAAACATACTTAAAAGAAGACCAAATCAGACACAAATACCAAAAACAGTTCATTTACGTTATTTACATCAGACATATTCGAATGACATATGCTAATGAGCAATACTCTTCAGAGTAAAATGCCAAGATATTTGAAGTCACCCGGTCCACATGGTCAATTAAAGATGAGTTTTCATTGGTTAAGAAGCAGGGACACGGTATGAGATTTCTCTTTCCACCGCTTGGGGATGTTGCTTCTGCTCCCGAATTCAAGCGAAAAACAACAGAGGGTAGGATCGGAAATCTGAAGGGAGTAACCTCTGTGGGAAGAGAATGGTATTCATGTTGAAATTGACTATCGGGTACTTTTACACTCGCAGAGATAAATTTACATTTACATATATTGAGTATGTTCTGAATCCGCAAAGCTAAGCGAAGATTAAAATCTGTAGTACCATGTTTCAGTTTCAGCGGTATCAAATTTATCTTACTCCCTTATGATACCAATGAAACATATTGAAGTAAAATGGCTCTGTGGTTTTCTTTACTTTTGCATATATAAATATATATTTTTTCTTTACTTGTTTTTTTTTTTACTTTTGCATATATATGACAGACAGACAGACAGACAGACAGATATATTTTATTATAGTGTCACAAGTTAAATATACATTGTAAAATCATATTTTAAAAGACATAAAGATATATTTAACAACCAGCCAATTTTTGGCTTATGAGACACTTTACAGAATAAAACTACACAATAAATACATAAATATAGGCGTGTAAAAATAGCAATGATACAAAATGATACATAAGATATTAAATAGATGTATAAGTGGATAGATATAAAAGTTATAAAAAAAGTTGCCTTCTAAAAAACATATTTCTTATGGTTGTACTAATGCATTTAATGCGTTTGGGGCTCTTTTCCGTTAATAAACTGATAAAAAGGTTCAAGGGCCCTGATGTATTGTAAAAATCTAAATTAAAATTACCGTACTTCTAAGGTATATATGTGTGTGTGGGTGTGGGTGTTTTCTTAGGTATCAGCAATATATATATATGAGTGTGTGTGTTGGGGGGGGGGGGGGGGGGGGGGGGGTGTTTTCTTAGGTTTCAGGACAGGACTAAATAGTTCTCCCTTACACTAAGACCTCGAGGGTTAAGTAACTCAAAGAGCAACGCTCACGTTATGGCGCTCCTGCTATCTGTGGCGGGACAGTTGAGAGTCCGGAACTAAACACTGGTCAGACGGGGTGGTGGCGACTGCACACAGACACCGCTTTCCTCCTGGCTTCCGAGACTTGAGATTTAAGGTCAATGTCTGGTCTGATGCCCCGTCAGCAGATATATAGAATTACATGTATCTTAAATCGCTGATGATGAGATTTGTATAGTAACATATTACCGCGGCAATTTTTAACAGAAGTTTTTTTTTATTGACTGGCTGACAATAACTCAAGATAAACGGCTGAATGGTGATTGGTTCGTGAAATTCTCTGCTGCATTTTCTTACTCTTACTCCCTTCAAATTTTCGACCCTAACCTCTGTTCTATACATGGCTCGAATTTCAAGCCTCCAGCAAATTTGCATTACACATTACATATACAAATTAGTTTGCAACGAAAAGCATATAAACACTTTGGCAGAAGCTGGTAATAGATGAGTATAACAATTTACTCATCATCGTTAGTTCTAAATTGTCTAGTTTTCAGTTTAAGTGAAACAAAGGAATATAAACATGAATTTGTTTAACATTAATCTTTAAATAACAAATGACACGTTGACCAGAATGTCATGAATTTAGCATAGTACGTTGCAAGTTCAGTATGCGTTATATTTGTCAAAATTGTAAGCTTTCTTGATGTCATTCTTGATGTAGGTTATGTTTGGTTTCAGTCCATTTTGCTTTGTTTTGAATAATGTGTACTTAACAGTTGTGATGATCATATTCAATACTTTATTTCTATATTCAGGATATCCAAGGCAAATGTTCCTTTTTGAGAGGTTTATGTTTGCTTGTGTGTTTTTCTCTATCCATTCCTTAACTTTATTCCAAATATTTTTGACAGTAGGGCAATCGAAGAAAAGGTGACTTATGCTCTCTATTTCGTCCTCACAGAAGCTACATTTATTGTCATCTTTGATTTTCATCTTATCCAGGAGATCATTTGTCGGGAGTATTTTATGTAGAATTGAATATTGAAACCATTTTGTTTTTGAACTTAGATTGGACATAAAAGGCAATTGATTTATATTTTTCCATTCAGTTTCGTTGATTGGACATTCCAAATCTCGTTCCAATTTCATTCTGTATTTGTACCTTACCCCCGTGATTTCTGATTCTTGTAATATATCATAACATATTCGACAACCTTTTTTCTTGGTAGTAATTTCTAGTTTTTTCTCTATCCTAATGTTTGATTTTACTAAATATGATTTTATTGCATTAATGATACCAGCATGTTCAAGAAAATTTGTCTTACATTTGTACCTGTTAACTTATTATGTGTAGTTATAAAAATTACCGTCACTATCGATTATATCATTTATCAGATAGATACCTGATGTTGACATTTGCTTATAATGAATCACCTTATTGTTAATTCTGATATAATCATTATTCCATATCGGCTGAGACAGGACATCAGCTTGCGTCTTTACAATTTTCCCCTTTTTGGTAATGAAACTTCCCCATGCTTTTAAAAAGTCTTTCCAAAAATCGTTTGTTCTTGGATTACAAACATGCTTCATCACTTCTTCTGCGCTGTATTGATAAAAGTTACTATGTGCTGGGGATACGTTTTATGAAACAGTTTCTTCAATTTAGAACAGTTGTCCGAATTGAAGAGTCGTTTCACCCAACTTATTTTCTGAGAATTTTTTTTATTTCTTATATCGGGTGCTCTAAAACCATCTTCATTATAATTACTAGTTATTATTTTACGTTTAATTTTATCTGGTTTCCCTTTCCAAATAAAGGCAAAACAAAGTCTTTCAATGTCCTTCATTATGTTTTCACTAGGATTTGGAAGTATTGTAAATATCTGGTTTAATTTAGGCAGGATAAGGCTTTTTAAAACGGTCGTCCTACCAAGTGGAGTAAGATCTCTTCCCAGCCACTGGTTCATGACGATCTTTATTTGTTTTAGTTTATCTTTATAATTTCTCTCTACCATTTCTGCCAAGTTATGTGTGAATGTTATGCCAAGGATTGTAAATTCTGTTTTAGACCAGTCTAATTTGTATTCTTTGCACAGTGTCTTTTTCGAATTCTATCCAGATAACTTGAGTTTTACTTTACTTTAGGGGAAAACACATTAAACGAGAAAACGTTTATCATACGTTTATTTTATTATAATGACGTGTCATTGGCAAATGTCACTTTCACAACGGCGTCGCCGATTGAACAACTAGATTCAATTGCAACCAATCAGGACACTTCATTTCTGCACTCGGATTCAGGCACTGTCATGACTGTAGAACAAAGGTTAGGATCGTAAATCTGAAGGGAGTAACCTCTGTGGGAAGAGAATGGAGCTTCATGAACTGAAGAATAAGATAAAAAGGTTTTAGGGTCGTGACCCCTGAGACTCAAATTTGAGGTCACAGGGTTACCAATTCTACAATTTAGAATCCCCTTTTGCTGAGGTGTTTGTACATAACATTTCAACATTCAAGAGCTTTTCTTGATCCTTGGTTGGGGATCAGGGTCAAATGAACAAAATTTGATCAAAAGGTACCTTCCCACATAATTTCAGTTTCGGGGGTGCAGCGGTACTAGGTCGCATCCTTGAAAGCCCTTGTTAGTATATTTTTCATCATAAATCATGTAAAATGCAATTTCATTCCCTCTAATGACATCAGATTCAGTGAAGCGCGCTAATCGAGAATTCTGCGTCTTTGAAATTAAATTACATTGGAGTGTTGTGATATTAAAATTATAAAATTATTACGCGGATGAGATTTATTTCTTGTTCTTTAGTTGGACGAAGAAAGGGCTATAATTGTTTCCTTTTTGTTGAGATAAATTTACATTTACATATATTGAATATGTTCTAAAATTGCAAAGCAAAGCGAAGATTAAAATCTGTAGTACCATACTCCATATAATGTTATCGGTTCGTCTTGTTCCTACAGGATATTAGTAGTATTGTAATAATACATAATGTAGCCAGTTCCGTGTCTAGCTTTGATTGTCACATCAACGGTGTTTATTATACAAAATTGGTCATAGATTCTTTTTGGATGAATTATACACCGTACTGGAAACATCTTCATTGTGCTTTTCTTTGTCTTTGAAGGTCATAACTTGATAACGAGTTCCACTGACATTTAATATTCCAAGTTGTAATTGGTGTGCATCTACATTCTCCTTTACCTTTGCCATTTCTTGTAATACATATTTCAATTAACTGAAATTCTAAATTTTCACCCAACTCTCCTGTTCCTTGGAGAATGAATAAAGATATGTATGCAATAATGCAAGCATGACGTATATCTCTTATGCACTGTGATATTTTCTTATGTATAGGAGTAACAGATCTCAGTCAATATCAGAAAATGTTTGAATTGTGTTATTATCACAGCGAATTGACAGTATAAATATCATAATTGCTAACTAAAAAGGACAAATCATTTAAGATTTACTTACGAATTTTGCCTGATACAGTTGCTTGGCACGAAGGCAAGTGCCACCAATAGCAGCAAGAAAGGCGCCATCTTTATCATTCCAGAAACGACAGACGACCCTTCAACCGGATCAGATTCTTCTTTCGCTTATAGAAAAAATACAATTAACGTCAGTTCTTGATGACTTGTGGTCAGTCTTGGACTACCTGGCCAGTGGACAGACCAGATACTTCCAACTGTGGCGAGCGACTGACAGAATGAGGAGACGCCGTGGCTGGTGGAGGGAGGTTTCCTGTTGAATACCGTCTGAAGTAGCTCAAGATGCCAGGATGTGATATGAGATGGACAGCTACAATGTCGACATCTTCAGTTGTCACGCACTCGTGTACAGAAATATTACAGAAGCTAACACAGGGTCATATTTCTCAATGATAGCATAGAAAAGTTCAATGACAAAAAGGTTTAGAGCTCTGAGCATGACATTCACGGAGGGTGGGAACTAAAGTAAATCACAAGATGGTTATAACCAGAGTAGTTGTTTCAAAATATAGTCCTCATTAGAAGAGTACTCATATCGGAGACCATTGAGTGAGTGAGTGAGTGAGTGAGTGAGTATGGGTTTAACGCCGCTTTCAAGAGTATTTCACTTATATCGCGGCTGCTAGTATTATGGCAGGGAGAAAGCCCGCAACGCCATGTGGCTATGCATTGCGGTGAAACCTGCGAGCATCGGCGACCATTGTAAGGTTGAATAAGGGTCTCAGGGTGAATAGAAAAAAGATGATCCTTTCTGGATGTAGGACTCATCTGAAGGAGGACATACAGTAATAAGTTAACTGTCATGACATGCATTACCTGTTTGGTACACCTGGATACTTTGGGAAATATCAGAGTATATGTTTGTTTGTCTGTTTGTCTACCGAGCGATGTGAAAATCTCAATCCTTAAAAGAGTCATTGAGTATGTTAACATTTTATTTGGCTTTCATATGTACCGAAAGACCACATGTGCTGATTTTAGCCAACAAACTGACATCCTCATATGTCCATGCATATCGGCAGGAGGAATTTCATGTTTTATGTCATCAATTTTGCAAAATGACGTTTGAAATTCAATATTCAGGTTTATGCAGCATCAAGAAGTATTAAAATGTTGCAACATTAGTGGACAGTGTTGTATGTGATGAAATACTCTAAAGAGCCATTAAGTAGTTTGTTGGAGTCACATTATGTCAAACGTTATAATTGGTGTTATTTTCTCGAAGTAATGATTGTTGCTGAACATTATCAAGTTAATGCTTGTTCATTCATTAAAGTGAAATCTTAAAGGTGAAAGTTGCCATTTGTTATCGAAAACCGCATAATGACACTTGCCGATTGTTCAAAAGTAATTTTGGCAACTTGCCTCTAACAGACAGAAATACAGAAAACCGCATAATGACACTTACCGATTGTTCAAAAGTAATTTTGGTAACTTGCCTCTAACAGACAGAAATACAGAAGTGGGTAACGTTTAATAGGTCACATTGTGCATGTGTATATGTAGGGACGTGCAATGTCGGTTTCAGCATATGTTAGGGTGTTGCTTGATTTTAATTGGAAACAAGTCATTTTCATATATTTGACAATAGGGTGTGAATATACAAGTCAATTGACCACAATTGAACTGAAGAAGCACATACTAAGCAAGGGCGGATCCAGGATTTTTGAAAGGGGGGGGGGGGGGGGGGGGGGGGGGTCCCAAATCTTATACATGGATTTGAAAAGGGGGGGTCCGGGTCTCCGGACCCCGACCCCCCGACACCCCCCCCCCCCCCCCCCCCCTGGATCCGCTAGTGCTAAGACAGTATACTGTCAGTTTGAAATAAAACGGTCCGTTATATTCTAAGTATTGACTAGACGATAACGTTGTTAACTTGGCAAGTAAGGCTAAATTATAAACAAGTAATTGACATGATCCCCCGCGTAAATTAATACTTCAAAATTGAAAAATAATGTCAAGATCAGCAAAATTTACTAGGCCCTGAATGATGAGAATCCAATGAACAGTTCTTGTGATATCGATGTCCCTGACAATCTCAACATGTTGACAAACTCAAAGTTCTGCTGTGACCTTGAGAATAATGTCAAGGTCACAAATATCTAATCAGCCCTTTGCCTTTCCTTGGAGAAGCTATATATAAGATATGAACAGAATCCAGTGAATGGTTCTTGAGATATCCTGCTGAAGGTCAAGGTCACAAACCTCTGTAGGTACATTACTCTCCCCATGATGAACCCATGAACAAAATATCAAAAGAATCCAGTGAATAGTATTTAGGTTATTCCATTTCGTACGGACGTAAGTACGGACATACGGACGGACGGACGTACAGATGGACGGACGCAGCCGAATACGCGTTGGGGGATAATTATGAAAATATACCTCTGATATTTAACATTTATCTATTAACAAATATGCATTTCAAACATTAGTACCAAGTTACATGATATAATTACTTTGAAGATCTTATCTTGATGATCATTATTACTAACAATAGTGTACAAATTGGAGTATCTCCTCAGATTGAGTTTCCACAACTACTATACCCAGTCTTACGATCCCTTTAACTTAATACTTCATCGTCAATATCACTTCTGGAGTGATAGCCTTCATGGAAAGCAGGGGCATACACTCTTGATGGCAAACATGTTCATTTCCATAGGTTGTGCAGTCGAGGACAGACATTTTGATCTGAATATTTTGATCTTTAACCCTTTCTCAATCACTGTAGGCTGTGGACAGCACCTTACAGGAACTAGTATCAGATAGCTTCTTCTGTTGTTAATAAAAATAGAGCCATTGGCTTTGCAGCTCATCATGTTTTGTATTCTTTATAATCAATACTTACATGTAAAATAATAGGTTTTTAATATACTGGACAAAATATGTTAGGGATATCAGATGTTTATGATTAATAATTCATTAGTATGCCAAATACTAAATACATCAGTATTTATAATTTCAAAATATCACTAATTATTTTTGTCCAGAATATAACTGCAATGATCATTAGCAAACGTGCAATTCTAGTGCTTCATGTTCATAAGAAGAAGTAGAAAACTAACTTTCAGGGAGTGATCACTGTGGCTCACACTCAATGCCACATACAATCACTCTCAAATCAATTCATGAGAATACATGTAACTACTAAAATGTTTACAATGCCCCCCTCCTCAAAAGCCTATGGAGGATGCACTTAACAGATGCTTCAGATTCAAATAACATGAGCATTTTGTCAGCTGCTATAATTCATTTAGTCACAATGTGCCTTTCACGACATGAACAATCTCTGATGAATCTCCAAAACTGTAAAATTTCATTTGTTATTTTTTTCATTTCAACATCAAAACTCATCAATATATTATTCATTACTCATGGTATCATTCAATATATATACTGGGGATGTAGCTCAGTAGAGCGTCAACTTGTCACACGGTAGGTGGGGGTTCGATTCCCGGCCGCGTCATACCAAAAGACGTTGAAAGATGGGAGTTGTTGCTTCCTTGCTTGACGCTCAGCATGATAAGGATAGAACAACGCTTGAACTAGCGCTGTACTGTGGCTGCCGGGTGCTACTGGCACAAATCGAATTTCCGAATTCATTGTAATGAGGACAATAAAGTGTTATCATTATTATTAATAAACACATTTCCCTAAACTCCTCAAGAAAAAAACAAAAAGACATTTGAAATAGACATTTTAATTCTTGTTTTATTGCTAAATATAGCATCATAGAAAATACAGATCTCAAGAAAAATAGCACTTAATACTGATATACACAATAATGGCACTTCACACTTTGTTTAGGTGCTTCTCTAAAGCTCTGTAAAGATATAGTAAACATTGTGATAATATTAACATTTGTAACTAGTTAATACAGTAACAACCATTTTGATTCTTTTGAAAACAACATCATAAATGATGATGAAATACAAGTCTTTACTTCTCAAAAGTGGACTCAATTATCAAATTGCGTCCGATTATTGTAAAATCTTGTATAATACACTTACTTCCATCATAAATAAAGGAAACATACAAAGTCAATAAATTTGGAGGTTCAATTGTAACAAAGTTGAAATTTTTTTCTAAAGATTTTGCAAATGATTCATTTCTTAAATGACCAGGTTGTAGAAACAAACAAACATTGTTACAAAAAACATTTGTTCTATATCAACTTCAGAGCAGCTGTGATAACATTTATACTCAACACTTGTACAATAAGTTGTTCCTGTAAAGATCTTCCTTGTCTACCAACAGACAATGAGTCAGCCATCAGAGTATTAGCTCTTGCATTCACACTTCATGTAAACTGAAACAAGAAAGAATTAATAAATGGATTGCAAGAAGATTGGCATTTTTATATACAGAAAGATTGTTTGAGGCCTGATGAGCTAAAAATGGTTTTGTCTGAACTACTAAATACTTAAATACTACACTTACATGTAAATTGAAATGAAAGAAATGATTAAATGGATTGCTGGGAGAGTGGAATGTTTAAAAGCAGAATGATTATTTGAGTGTCGCTATATCATCTGAACCATGAACCGTGAAACCTGAAACACGGACAACCATGGACAACTATATATGGATCTTCCAAAGATTTTAATTTCTTAAAACACCAATTCTCTGAAATTCTTTTTCACTATTTCTTATTTTTCTTTTGAGAATTCTTATGTTTTATACATACCAATGGGATTAATATAAAATCGTTATCAAAGCATTACAAATTTTAAGTAATATTTCCAATTGATAAATGTCCCCCACATGCAGTACACACCTTCCTATACTGCACACTATTCAAACTTGATTCCCTGCGCCAGGGGGAGCTCTGTACTGTAGTTGATGGTACTGAAACATAACAGTAACTTATCTATGTACATGTAGTGGAGTTGAGGCACATTATTTTAATGGAAAAGTATGTATATATTTAGCTGTAGAGCTGTCGCTATATAAGCTCTTCCGCTAGTATCATTGTGTTCATAAGGTGACATCAGGGTGTCAAATTCACAAATTCTTTATTTCTCAGAATCGCCACCAACGGTGATACATGAGCTTTACAATTCAAAGAAAATTAATACAAAAATTCCAAGATGGACAAAAGGAACATATAAATAATAATTGTGATAAACGGTGTGTTATTTATAAGAGACAATCATATACATGTAGTTATGTTATACACATTGCTGATTACTTTAAAATAATATTTATAAATTTTGACAATCTTTTCAACTCCTTGGTATTCTTAGTAGGCTAGCCATTAACTTCTTATATTTAATGTCATAGAGCCTATTTTGGTGAAACAACAGTAGCTTAGTACTTAATAGAGACCAAATCCTAACGAGCGGCCTGACTTTCCTCCCATTACAATTTCAACCATGTACAGCCGTTCCTTAAACTCCACAAAAGCAGTACATCATGATGCCATATCCATTATCATGCGGTTCTTTGACCTCAAATGTCTGTGTTCATATGGTAATGCTGTAATAAACCCTACATTGAGCACACCCTAATCAGTCTCGTCTCCCTTGACAACTTCATAGCTTATGGTGCTCAGTACATTGTTGTCGAAATCAGAGTAGCCAAAGGTTTGACTCTCCACTTGGTTCAACATGTGTTTCAGAATCTGAGTGTGGCAGAGTGAGTTGAAAGTGTTCCTACTGGCTACTAGGATGTCCCTTTAGCTCAACTGGTCAAGTACATAACTCTCACCCAGAGAGCTGGTTCAAATCTCGCTGGAGGTGATCTCAAAATCACTTTTGTTACATTAGCAAGACAAAATGAAACATCAAGTTCAGAAAAACCATGTCTGATCATCGAGATGTCCCTCTTTTCTCAACAGTCTCTCAGAGGGGGGTATTATGGAAATTCATAAAACGTCCACTAACGGAATATGATCCTTTCTATGTCCATAATGTGAACTATCTGGATCACAAACTTTCAAAAACCTTAACTCAAGTGAAAATAGGAAAACATGAAAGAAGCATAACAACAACAATCAAATGATGTATAATAAAGAGGCAGTGCTTGATGACCTGTCTAAATGGTGACCTGTCGGTATAGCAACATGAGTGAGTGAGTTACTGTTTAACACTGCTTTAGCAGTATCACAGCCAATAGCGGCGGATAGCAACATGAGGATCCACTGACGGATACAGAGACTGAACCAACAGAGGTTGGATAAAATTCAAGTGAGGATAGATTCACCATCAACCCAGGATGTTACATATTTTAGAGTTGGATTAAGGGTCTGATGAAGGAGTCAACCGACTCCAAAACATGTGACATCACTTGTCTGGCCTTTTTGAGGATAACATCCTGGGTTGATGGCAGATCTATCTCTCCTTTAAAAAATAATGAGTTGACAGCAAAGTGCCTACCAGGTAGATCTGCGCATGTACTGTTTCCAGGCATCACTGCCGGACTCCCGACCTCCGCCTGTGTGCTTCTCTCCGCCTGCAACACACGGTCTCTATACAATGCAATGTCTAATGAAACCCTTATTCACGAAACATTTGTAGTCTTAAGAATTCTTAACCTAACTGATCATAGCCCATGTGTTAAGAATGGGCTTAATAAGTTTGTAGGTCTACAAACGTTTCAAGAATAAGGGCCCAAGGTGTTATCTGTTTTCTTGACAAATACCATGTTTTTTTATCATTGAGTCGGGTAGAAAGGTTTTGTCATCACACAAGTGGCACATCCTTCAGTGATAATATATTTGAGATTTCTAGCTCATGATTTGACATCGGCATCAGAAAGCAGCGAAGGAATGAGATGTCTTGAGGGTGAAATGAAGTAAAATCAAAGCATTGTTCAATAAAGTCAGGAAATATTATCAGATAAATCGATCTGACTGATTAATTTTTCTTGAGTGAATGTAAAAAAATTTGTTACATTTTCTTTTAAAAGATCTGTTGAAATTTATCATTTGTGAAACTATAAATATGTATAAGCTTCTGTTTAATTCTGTAAAGATTCATTCCATCCTGCCCAGTCAGGATATTTTTATCCATAATACTCTAATTGTCTAAGGCACTTTTACTTGTAATGCTCTAATGAAATGACTTGAAATGGAGCAATATTAGCAGTGCCTAAATGAGAAGACTGATGAGCAACCATCAACTTTCATGTCACAACATTTAACTGGCTGACAACATACATGATATAAGAAGCGATATGTAACCAACCTGGTAATGTTATGAGACAAAAGCTTATCAGACAATCAGAAGATTTGTAGTAGCCTGGCTGATAAAAATACCCTAATGGAGCAGGATGGATTATTTCTTGATGGAAAGATATGTAATAACTACTACTACTACTACTACTACTACTACTACTACTACTACTACTACTACTACTACTACTACTACTACTACTACTACTACTACTACTACTACTACTACTACTACTACTACTACTACTACTACTACTACTACTACTACTACTACTACTACTACTACTACTACTACTACTACTACTACTACTACTACTACTACTACTACTACTACTACTACTACTACTACTACTACTACTACTACTACTACTACTACTACTACTACTACTACTACTACTACTACTACTACTACTACTACTACTACTACTACTACTACTACTACTACTACTACTACTACTACTACTACTACTACTACTACTACTACTACTACTACTACTACTACTACTACTACTACTACTACTACTACTACTACTACTACTACTACTACTACTACTACTACTACTACTACTACTACTACTACTACTACTACTACTACTACTACTACTACTACTACTACTACTACTACTACTACTACTACTACTACTACTACTACTACTACTACTACTACTACTACTACTACTACTACTACTACTACTACTACTACTACTACTACTACTACTACTACTACTACTACTACTACTACTACTACTACTACTACTACTACTACTACTACT
The DNA here is from genome assembly GCA_936450465.1 of Gibbula magus. Lineage (NCBI taxonomy): Eukaryota > Metazoa > Mollusca > Gastropoda > Trochida > Trochidae > Gibbula > Gibbula magus. The sequence continues at coordinate 12,784,573 of OW388289.1, forward strand.
ACTACTACTACTACTACTACTACTACTACTACTACTACTACTACTACTACTACTACTACTACTACTACTACTACTACTACTACTACTACTACTACTACTAGGGGTGGCTATAGACCCTAAAGGACTATTGCAATAACGATAGTCTATTGTGACTCACTATTGTAATAGCGATAGTCTATTGTGACTCACTATTGCGATAGCCATAGTCTATTGCGATGCACTATTGCGATAACGATAGTCTATTGTGACTCACTATTGCGATAACGATAGTCTATTGTGACCTACAATTGCAATAACTATATCAATAAACAAAAGAGAACACATTCTAGAATAAACAGTGTTTTATTGTCTGTACTTTGAACTTTCTTTTTCCAAAGTGACAGAATTTAGTGCAAAAGCAACAAGAATGACATGATTTTTAGCTGTACATATCTGTTTGGAGTGTTTCAGCATTTTTCGAATCTAAAAGCCGCACTTGTGAGCAAATTTACTTTTTGGTTCACGTAAACAACTGGATTGAATAAACTATAGAAACTATTGATAGTTAGCTATGCTGTCGATCGTTTTTTTAAATTATTATCGATAAAGAACTATTGACAAAGTAACTATTGTGTTCAATCTATTGTAACACCCCTACAACTACTACTAATGGTTTATTCCATTAAAAATTTTTTTTTAAAACAAACTCTTACCAAAAGCCCCTCCTATCTCTGCTCCACTTGTTGGAATGTTGACATTGACAATACCACAGTCCGATCCCTTCGGTCTGGAAAGAGAGGTAAACAGCCCATTAATCTTATCTAAATCTAAATATCTTATTAAACCATGTGGTATAGTGGTATTGTGCAGATTATCAGAGTTCAATATTATCAGCAATCAGATAACCAATAACCGCCTGATAACTTGGCCCTAGACTGGCAATTAGTTTTCTTAAAAGAGTCTTTTAAAGAGAGGACATTACAACACTCAGAACTGTGTGCAGCAGTATAGAAATGATACTTTACATGTCAACATAAATCACAGAATACAACTCTCAGTGCTTTATCACAGTATTCATCTATCAACTCGAAATCTCACGTACCCGATCCATCTGAACATCTTGTTGGGGTCCTTGGTGAACACGCTGCTGGTCAAGCCCTGCTTGACTTCGTTGTTCCACGTCACTGCTTCTTCAAAACTCTACAGCGAATAAATATAACAATGTGATTAAACATATGGTCTCATTTACTGTGAAGTTGGTGGTTATTATTTTTCAGAAGCACTCATAAAATCTCATTTGATTCGCTGTCCTCAATATCGTTTCCCAAATTTATACTGAGAGAATTGATCAAGAAACACACCCATTGTGTGCAAACTGAGCAAGCCATTGGTTGGGTGGTACTGCAATGAAGCTACTCAAACCTCATTGCATGAAACAGTATTGCAGACGTTGGCAGGTTTTGAACCATTTTGATGGACACTACAATCTGTTGGCTGACACATACCTTACACTTGAGAGCGTACACGATGGGGACAAAGGTTTCTTTCTGGACAATGGCTGCATCATGAGGTAGTCCACTGATGATGGTCGGTTCAACAAAGTTGCCTGGACGGTCAATCACCTAGGCAATAGATAGATACTATAGTATTTTGTCAATAATATTGACTTATCAGCGATGAAATTATACATGAAAAGTATATAGATATAAAATACAATTTGACAAATGAATGAGATCAATTTGTGGTTTTAGCTAGCATTCATAAAGTACTGAGGAAAGAAATGTGTCAATCTTACATACATGTCATACAAATCTCATCTAAAACCTGGACATGGGAATGTATGGACCTATACGGTCGCCAGAGGGCTTCATAGGCAGCACAGAAAGTACGATTCCTTCAGGGTAATAATTGTGTTGCGCTTTGAGCATGGATATGTGTGCATTATAAATATACTATTATTAAAAAATACAGTTTTAATACAAGAGTCTCACCTTGCCCCCATATTCCACTTTGCCCCCCTGAGCTACAGCGTCTGCCACGGCCTGCTTGTACTGGTCGACTCCTGCCTGGCTGTGTAGAGGTCCGTATAGCACACCGTCTGGGGAGAAAGGTGCTAGTGTACATATGTTTGCAATTCAAGCGTTTGTTCTCGGCCAACTCGACTCTGGGGTAGACCTAGAACATACTCCCTGAATTTGCAAGAATAACTCAAGTTGTGTCGTCACAGGCATTATGGGTAGTGCAGATTCCTCTCCAAACATTTCCCACATAAACATTATGAATGAAATATTAAATATTATAACATAGATACGTGTTAATATTTTAATAACTTCAACGGAAAATTTAATTGCTTGTGTTGATAACTGAGGTGAATTTTTATATTGTGAGTCAACACTCAAGTCGAGTTCGATATGTTTGATTTGAAACATCAAAACGCATACGTCTAGTCGATCCTAGTGTCGTTTAAGCAAACACAGCCTAAGATTCACAAGCCTATTGTGACCAGGTACTGACCGTCCAGAGGGTCTCCGATCTTCAGCTGTCCGTACGCCTTGACCAGTCTGGACACCACGTGGTCGTGAACCTTCTCATGTAGGATCTGTAACAAGGAGACATTAGAGCTTTGAGAAACAACTCTATGTTATTGATACCTGTAACAGGAACTGGTAAATCTGGGTAGAGGAAGAAGTCATTTGATCTGAAAACAAATACATTTTCATTAACACTAGCTTCTGAGTTTATTATTTCTGAAGGAATCATAACAGACTAACAGAGGGGAATACTGAATCCGGGAAACCTGATAATTAATGAAGTCTTTGTCTGTGGGTGACTGGGTGTGCAATTGTGTCTTAACCTGAAACTGTATCAATATATCTGATATACCATTCGCCCATTGCCAACATCAGAATACTCCATTTATTCCTGAAATCTGCCTCCGAGTCACAATTTGACACTACCATAGTTGATTCTGCATATAAAGATATAATTCTAATATGAGAGAACTCACAAGTCTTCTGGTTGTTGTACACCTCTGTCCTGCAGTCCCTGCACACGCAAACACCGACGCTCGCACCACCATCTCTAGGTCAGCATCTTCGTCAACTGTCAGAGACACCAATTCAATGTTTAACGTTGTTATATTATGGACCACAAGTTTTGTAGTGTAGCAATGTTAATCATTCTGATACTAACTGTCATGAATCACATATTTATCACAAGAATATATTTGACTACCAATATTTGGAGTATGTTTGAATATGTCAGGAAAATTATGTGATGAGAAGACAAAAAACACAATTAACTTGTATGCAAGGGGAGACAACTCCATATGTATTAACTCACCAATAATAGCATTGTTTCCTCCCAGCTCCAGTAAGAATTTACCTGCAAACAAAGAATGTAGTTCCATAAACAGGAGCTAGCACTGAAATCTTAAAATACAGCATGAAAAGCAAAAGTCGGGGATTATACAACTTACATTCAATAATGTATAATATAACGTATAATGTAAAACTTACAAAAATCTAAATATTTTTTATATTTGGATACTTACCTTACACTACAATTGCATATACACATGTTTGTTCGAAACACGCGGAGAGTTTCATCAACACACTAAGATAGGATACTTCCCTTCCTAGTGGGGTGATGAACCGGATGCGCATCCCACGGAAGTGAAAGGTCACATGACCATGGGAAACCACATCATTACACATGCCCCAGAAAAGAGCCCTCCTAGGGGCGTAAAGGGGAAGGTAGTGTTCATCACCGGGTGGGCATGGAGACTTTGTAGTGTAAGGTAAGTATCCAAATATAAAAAATATTTAGATTTTTGTAAATTTTTTAACTTACCTTACACTACAATTGCATATAGGGTAGCCCCAAGGAGGGTCAACTACTAACAGTCCAAGCCGAATTGGTAAGCAACTATAACACGCAAATCGTTTATATAGTTGGAAACCATCAACCAAGAACCATAAAAAATAAACCACTGACAAAGGTTTACCTATGATCTCCTGGGATTAGTGATCTGCTGGGCGAAGACCAGGGGGCCAAAGCTCTGTGTGCCCTTAACGTCCTCTACTGCCAAGTCACGCAGATAGTGGCTTGCAAACACAGTGCTCGACCTCCAGAAGCATCCTTCCATTATTGAGGCGATGGAGCAATTGCTGTGAAGAGCCATGGTGGAGGCTAGAGCCCTTATCTCATGAGGGTTGTTAGATGAAGGGTGCTCCAAACCCTCAGCATCATAAGCTCCAAGAATGACAGCCCTCAACCAAAGGGATATTGTGTTCTTCGAAACCTCTGCTTTCGAGGACTTTGAAATGGGGAGGAACAACCTCTTGCGGGTGCCCCGAAGCTCAGTTGTGCGACAGACATATTCCCTCAGGCATCTGACTGGACACAGAACCATCTCCTCGTCATCATAGGGGTCAACCATAGAGGAGAGGGGAGGGATCGAGAACATGCGATCTGGTTGGCCTGGGAGTTGGTTCTTCGCCACAAAGTCCCAGGCCAACCCTAGGTGCGCCACACCATGACGCCTCTGTTCGAATTTCAGACGGGTTACGTCGAGAGCATGTAACTCACTCACTCTGGCTGCAGTGGCTAAACCCAGGAGGAAAACGGTCTTCTTAGTTAAGTTGTCGAGAGAGGCCCGAGCTAACGGCTCAAAGGGGGCTGCTCTTAGGTGTCGTAAGACTATGTTCAAATCCCAAGCAGGGGGTCTGAACTTAACTTTCTGGTCCTGCAGTCTAAAAGCTTTTAGTATAGACTGCAACTCAGGAATTCTGGAGACCTTTCTATCCAGTTTCACCGAGAGGACAGAGTTAATTGCAGCTAAATAGGAGGCGATGGTACCACCCTTCAGATGGCGTTTGCGCCTCAGAAACATGAGATAGTCTGCCAAGAACTGAGGTGAGGCTGACGTCGAGTCCTGGTTTTTGGATTGACAATACTGCTCAAAAGAGGACCACTTGTCATTATACAAGCCCCTAGTTGAAGGCCTGTGAGCCAGGGCGATGAGTTTGGCAGCTCTAGAAGAATAGCCTTTAGCCGTTAGAGCTCTTTGCAAATGGACCAAACGTGCAGGTTGAACCTCTCTGGTTCCGGGTGCGATAGACGGCTGTATGGGTGTAACAGGATGTCTCTTCTGGGAGGAATTTCCCAGGGTTTTGCGTTTGTTACCTCGAGAAGGTCTGGAAACCATGACCTTGCTGGCCACCAGGGCGCGACCAAAAGCAGATGGAGCTGACTTGTAGTTCTGATTTTCTCCAGTACCCTGGGAAGTAACACTGGTGGGGGAAAGGCATAAGCGTCTAACCCCTCCCACACTAGAGACAGAGCATCCACTGCCCAGGCTGTGGGATCTGGGACTGGCGACACAAACAGTGGCAGTCGACAGTTTCTGCTTGTCGCAAACAGGTCTACTAGGGGACGATGAAAATTTAGGCATATGGCCTCGAAAGATGTCCTGTGTAACATCCATTCGGTTGGACGTGACAGGGCGTCTGCTAAGACGTTTTTGCACCCCGGGATGTGGCGTGCCTGTAACGTGATTTCCAGGCTGTCCACAAGCTGAAACAGCTCGAAGGTTTGGGATAACAGCTGAGGAGATCTGGTTGAGCCTTGCTTCCGGATATACCAAACTACCGTTGCATTGTCTGAGGCGACCAGGAGTTTCTGACCTCGCAGGCACTCTGCCCAGAACCGAACTGCCAGGATCACAGCTTGAAACTCGAGGCGGTTGATATGCCAGTTGATCTGATCGCCTGACCACACTCCTGAGGTCACCTGCCCTGCCATGTGAGCTCCCCAGCCCTGCAGAGACGCGTCTACGAAGAGCTCCTGATCCTGTGTGAACGCTGTCAAGCAAACACCTACGCAAACGTTCGACTGGACTGTCCACCACCGGAGAAACTGGTGGAGAGGAGATGGTAGACAAAAACGGGTTTTTAGATCGTTCTGCTCTATCAGAGGTCGCAGGAATCTCTGAAGGGGGCGTAGCATCAAGCGGCCTCTCACTGTCAGATTCTGAGCGGCTGACAGTACACCGAGGACTGATTGCCACTCTCTGAGATTCAGCCTGGAGTTGAGCGCTTTGTTCGCCATGACCTGAATCTTCTCCCATCTGTCTGGAGGGACTCTCAGACAGTCCTGGTCGGTTAGAAAGAGGCCCCCTATGAAGGAAAGGTGACGAGACGGAGTTAGATGCGATTTCCCTAGGTTGATCAGCCAGCCTAGCTGGCGTAGAAGCCGCAGTGTGAAATCCCTCTGCCTGCACAGAAGAGACTGGTTTGGGTGACCCATCAGACAGTCGTCTATATACGGGTCGAACTGAATTCCCCGCAAGTGGAGGAAACGGGAGATTGGAGCCGTTATCCGAGTAAACAACCACGGGGCCGTGGATATGCCAAATGGTAGGACCGCCCATTGGTAGTGAACCCCCTCGAAAATAAAACGCAGGTACTTCCTGTGGTGTTGAAATATCGGGACGTGTAAGTAAGCATCCTGAAGGTCCAAACTGATTAGGAAATCGTTTACCTTGACCTTGGTGCGTAAAAGGTCTAAAGTGGTCATGGAAAAGTGAGGGGGCTCCTGGAGGAACAGATCGTTGAAGGACGACATGTTGTGTATCATCCTCTTTTTGGACGAATTTCTCTTGTCTATCAGGAAGACCGGAGAGTAAAACCCTGGAAGAGACACCGGGTCTCTGACTATTTCTAGGGCCCGATGGTCTAACAGAACTCTTATATTGTCTCTTAAGAGCCTCACCTGTGAGTCTGGGTGGACGCTTGCCTGGGGTGTTGACGTCAGGGGTGGTGGTCTGCGAACCAGTAGTCTGTAGCCTTCTCGTAGTACCCTGGTTACGAACGGGTCGCCCAGGAAAGTCCAATTTTCCCAGAACAGACCCAGTCTCCCGCCAACTGGTGAGGGGTAAATTGGGACGACTGGGGGCGGGAGGTCCCAGTCGTGCGTCCCTGAGTGTTCATTTCTTGTTCCAGCGGCCGGACTTGCCACCATCCCGGCCTCTGGAGTTACCCCCTCTATTGGAGGGGAACCTGCCTCGAAAGCTGTTAGCAGCCCTCCGAGTAGAGTCTCTTTTGCACACATACGTATTTGGACGAGGGGGAGCCGAGGACTTGGCCGAGGACTTGAATGTTCTCAGAGCAATTTCCGTTCTAGTGAACTCTGAGTGATCCCTGTACACCTCTGGAATGGCCCCGTTGAAAACCGCTCTGGATGAGATGGGCTGGTGCAAAAGTCTCCTCTTGAACTCTTCGTCCCAAGAAGATAAGCTGAGTAGGGCTGAACGGCGCATGGCATTGACGTTGGCCAGGGCAGTTTTGACGTGTTCACACAAATCCCCCACCGTGCGAGATTGCCACCTGAGCACAGTGGAGAGATGGTCCGTTCTGTCCGGGTTTGGCTCTAACAGTTCTGCTGCCATGGCGTCCGTGGCAGACGCTAGGGCTGAGAGCGGCTTGAGGCAACGTTTTAGTTCTAAGTCAATAGCTGCGACTTTAGTGTCTTGTACCCTATAAGACGAAGTAGAGGATGTGGTGATTCGGTGCATCTCCTCGTCTTGAGATACCAAACCATCCGTGAATTCCAGGCCATGAATCTGGTAGTCATATTTCACTGACTTTGATGCCTTAAAAGTTGGGTTCAGCGACAAACGTTTGAACTCCTCATTCAAGGTGGCGACGAGGTCTCTCACTCTGGGATGAGCCGGTAAGAGAAGCTGAGGGTCCTCGCGCAGCGTTGTAGAAGGGTCCAGATCCGGGCCGGGGGATGGACAAGAGTCTTTTAGTCTGTCCGCCATCCAACCATACACCCCCGCAAAGCCCAGGTGGTTAGGGTCCAATTCCTCATCGTAATCAGGAACAAAGTTGCGTTCTGACAGTGGGGAGTTGATAGGAGAGCGACTCCTTTCCCTAGATCTCGAGGATGCACGTGACCTCGAGCTCCTAGTAGACTCCGAGATCACGGACGCCGGTGGTGCCGGGGGAGGTGGTGGTGCAGGGGGGGCCATAGGAGGCAAAGGAGGCTGAGGTTGTAACAGATGAGGTGGGGGTTGACCCGGAACTTGGAAAAAATTCCTCATATATCCCATGAATATGTTCGGGTCATAGCCCTGCACATGTGGAGGCTGTGCCTGTTGTTGACCTGGAGGCTGGGCATAACCGCCCCACATTTGCATGGGAGGTGCCTGCTGCATAGGAGGGGGGTGTAACACTTGCCATTGGGGAGGCTGGGCCCCATTGTTATCCCCAGCAGCCCCTCCTGGTGGCGTCTGGTTCACTACCTGTCCACTTGGAGGTAGCTGGTCATTGTTCACATCACGTGTTGACGGCGCTCTAGTCGTGACAGACGAGGTCTGAGAAGCACTAGGTGACGTTTGGGTGGCGCTGGGTGACGCCCGGGTGACGCCCGTTGACGTCGTTGGCGTTGATGAGTCCAGCCTCGACATTCGTTTTCGAGTTTGTTGTGTGAGTCTTTTACGTGAAACCTTCACGTAGGACCTGAAACTATCAGGCGAAAGTTTCACACAAAAAGTACACCGACGATCTTCGGAGCACAAGGTTGTGCAGTCAAGGCACGAAGGGTGAGGGTCCTTAGAAGATTTGGGCCCTCGGCAGACCACGCACTTCTCACGTGGCATACACAAAACCAAAACTGCAAAACAAACAGAAAAAAGGAGTTAAGTTCTACGCCAATACCATTTCGAACGGTAAACGTAGACATAACAAAGTATAAACACTTTCAAACGTACATTAAAAACGGTAAAAACCTACGAGATATAGTACTCACGAACTTAGCAGTACCATCTCGCAGTGAATGTAAACAATAACAACAAACGCCACAGCCAATCAGCGTGCACGACGAGTGCACGTGACCTCGCCCCCGGGCAAGTCTAGCTAGCTGCAGGCGATAAAAAAAAAAATGGCGACCATTACGAGGTGAAAGGTCGTGAAAACTTAAGACGGGAAAACCAAGCAAAAAACGTATATTGCATAGGCAAACCCACTTGGATAAGGTTACTGGATACCTCAACTATACATTCAGCGAAGCAAGCAGTCTTGTCGAATACGAGCAAACACAACTTGCAAGCCAGCTGACCCACGTGTCGACGAGGGAAGGGAAGCATGACAGGTAGGCAAAAATACACGTTGTAAAATTGCAAACATACCTAAATATAAGGAAAAAGGGTTGCTACAACCGTAGCAAAGACAAAGGTGAGCACTGGACCACCAGTGCACGAAGAAAAAAGGTAGTAGCTGACGAAAAGCATTCGTTGCGTCCGTTCGCTAAGGCGAAAGCATGTGTAATGATGTGGTTTCCCATGGTCATGTGACCTTTCACTTCCGTGGGATGCGCATCCGGTTCATCACCCCACTAGGAAGGGAAGTATCCTATCTTAGTGTGTTGATGAAACTCTCCGCGTGTTTCGAACAAACATGTGTATATGCAATTGTAGTGTAAGGTAAGTTAAAAAATTGAACAGTTTGTAATGATTACTGTACAAACTAACTTGATTCAACAAATATAATTCCTTTGATCAAAAACAATTGTAATTTAAGAAAGATAATGCTTGAAGATCTCACCAAATCGTTCCTGAACCATTAGCGACACCTTGTTTCCAATCTGAGAGAAAAGAAATAAACATATTGTATCAAAACAAAGTTTGTAATATCTTTACTCTTTACTTAAACTTACCAACAAACGAGCCATATTAATTTCCCTTCTAATGCATTTACTTGATTAAACTTCATTTATACGAGTTGCTTATCCAAAACAGGTGTACTTGTCAATCATTTGACATCTGAATACATCCGAATAAAACAAAATTGAAGAGTTAAAGATATAGTTCAGCCTGAGCATTCTATTGTGGCAACACAATTCAATGGAATGCTCATGTGTGTCCATTCTTAATACTGCAGGATTAGTAGAAACCTATGACTTTAATTGTTATTTTGATAGCATTCATATCCAAACAGAAGTATTGACTGTGAATATTTCTATGAAAAATACTCCAGTGTTGCAATCCCATTAAGAGCAACTCCGAAAGGTAAACAAATATATATGAATCAAATAATAAATAGTGACGTGTGATCATCACATATATTTCAGGTGATGCCAATGAATAAGTGTTTGAAATAGCTTGCCTCCCACCATGGCGTAACCGAATATTACCTGTTAGAATGGATTTTTTCAAAACCTTAGTATCTGTCTGACTGTTTTATTTCAAACCATAAGCCCTGCTGCCACTAAATATGAAAAGATGCTTTGAACATAAGATAATATTATTGACATAGTTTTTGTCAGTGTTTACAATATTTTCCCGTGTGATTATAAAGAGAATGATACGTACTGGAGTACTGCCGGTGAAGGAGACAAGGTTAACTCTCTCGTCCCTCGCTATCAGTGTCCTGTGCAGAGAATAAGAAGCATGAAAAATATCATTTTTATCAGATACTGTGAAATCAAATTTATAATTTTGACAGGTGCCCCAACCAAGTGAATCCCTCGAGTACTTTGGTCAAGGTCTGAGAGTGAGAACCTCTTATCTGCTGTTGTAATAATTCATTAATTCACATCAGTGCTGGATCCAGAAGAGAGGTTCAAGGGGTTCGAACACCCCCTTTTCAATGAGTGAACCCCACCCTATATAGGACGAGAAAAAAAACATAATTATCATAAACATCATGTAAATATTTACTTGATTGGTGAGGTGAGTTAGGGTTTAACGCCGCTTTCAAGATAATTTTACTTATATCGCGGCTTATAGTATTACGGCAGGGTTAAATCCCGCAACGCCACGTGGCTATGCATTGCGGTGAAACCTGCGAGCATCGGCTGGAACTAGCGAACCATGGGTGATACTGCACTGAAATTCAGTGTAGCATTGCACCCAAACCTTACTGCGTGTAGAACAGTTCTCTACTGCAGACAAAGTTGCCATTCCCCTGGCGGGATTCGAACCCCGGACCTCTTGATCCGTAGAAGAACGCGCTAACCAATGCGCTATCCCGCCCCTACTTGATTGGTAATTTAACAGTTTTGATGCTAATACAGTGAATGACATAAGATCCATTGACAGCCCATAACCTGGTGGTATTGTTTTGATGTTTTTATTTATTTTGGCATGACAATTTACAAAATAAATTTCATGGATATCCAAGTCTCACCCAATATCGGCACCGCCGCTGACAAGTGAACAGATTGCTCCTGGGAGTTTGTTGTCTTCAAGGACTTTGGACACTATTCTGTAAGACAAAGGTTCTATTAAAGGTTCAGTTATACTTGAATTACCTGCAGATGAAATGATCGCAATGTCAACACGTACGATCCTTTAAAATTACTCACTACTCAATTGCAGAGCTGTGTCTTGTGGTCTTTGTGTACGATATATCACAATATCAGTTTTAATTATTGAGCAATAATTGATAAGTGACATGCAAGACTATTATTACCACAATGCACAGGTGGTGATATAATATATATTCCGATACCTGTTATTACTTTGACATATAAGTGAATAAACCGCAAACCTAACACAGACTGTGCTTATATTAATGGACGTATAACTTGTCATTTTAAGTAGTAAGAAAATAGTACTGGGAAAGATCATCATTCATTGATGGCGATACATCGATGTATTGTCAACCTTCACCATACTTGTATCACAATATATTGTCTAGTATTTCTTTGAATCGATACTTAGTAGTATTGCGAGGGTCATGATGTCAATATGTCATATACGACAATGTATTGTTACACCTCTACTCACTTGGTGATCGCGACACTGACCAGTGGGGTTGTGGGAGCACCTTTCCTGTCAAATAAGAGCAAGATTTATATCTTATAATGTTTACTCTATATCATATTCACACATGATTATGTTTTATTGATTTTATGAAGTTTTTTTCATGTCGAAATTCTTCAGCAATGTTATATTTTCCAAAGTTAAGACTCAACTTTGAAATAAGTTTTAGAAATTGTTTGTCTCTTGTATAAGGGACAAATGATCCATGAATAAATCTAGTAAATGTTTACCGGTAATCATTATTAATTATAACATCTTTAATTATGTGCAACTTCCCCCCGTAAGCCATAAGTCCCAACAATCTCCATTTGTGGCCAATATAAACTAAGGTTACTTCATGTAACATTTTGAGGTGCTACTTTAACACAGAAAAGTTAACAAAATGCAGCAAGTGATGCAGACTGGTGTGAGTTAGGACTTGCATAAAAAAGTTTATTAATGTAATGCCAGAGTGAAATCCAGAATTGTATTGTAGAAAATGATGGTGTTTCATCTCGAAACAAGGGACACACAGACAAGAGAGTGAAGAGACTGACCAGAGGACCGTGTTGCCGGTGATGAGAGCGATGCAGGAGTTCCAGCCGTACACGGCACAGGGAAAGTTAAAGGCGGTGATGACCCCCACCACTCCCAGTGGGTTCCACTGCTCTATCAACATGTGGCCTGGACCTGCACAGAGACAAATGTCTTATAAACAAAGGACTCCCCAGAGGCGAATATAGCTTTTTGGAGAAACAACAGAGTACCACTTTAACGCTAATTTATGAAACATTTTTGTACGATGTATGTGCACCCTCTCTCTATTGTGCGCCCCTGTCTCATTTCACAAAGAAAACACTTCTTTGGTTAAAGTGTCTACTCTCAACTAATATATTCAGTGTAGGCTATCAAATAAGCCTGAATATTTGCCACCCTGAAAAGTAGTACTGTCAGTTTGAAATCGTTGAATTAAAGAAAAATCTCCAAAAGTTACCAGCCTGAAACAAACTAACCAGATTCTGGGTCATTGGATGGGTCTTATTCATACACTGGTACTACATTTCAAATACCTAAGTGACTTTGAATCATCTTACTGCTATGTTAAAATAGACCCAGGAATACTTGTAACACAGTTTCACAAGATACAATTTTGTTGTTTATTGTTTGAGATTTGAACATTGATTTGTTTTCTGTTGATCTTATACCAAGCTGAATTCTTACAATGTTACATTTGTTCACATGTTTAACTGTCATCCGATATAGCAATCAACTACGACATGTCGAAATTCAAATTGAGACCAAGCTATCATTTATTTTCAGGCACTATCAGATGAAATCTTCAACCAGCTTTATTCTCAACGAAAACTATCAATTTGTTGAAGTGAAGTTTACTGAATTTTTATTGGTCTCTGAATTTTTATTGGTTTCTTTTAGACACTTCCCATATTTTTGGTATTAAAACCAGGACAAATTGAGTTTATTCTTGTTAAAAAAGTCAGAGCTCATCAATAATCTGGATGGATGTCGAGCTAAATTTCATGTAACACAAACACCTCAGTTACAACAAGTAAATCTATCTTACGCTCTGAAGGAAAGACGTGTCCGGCAAACATGCGAGAGAGTCCCACAGCGTAGTCTGCGACGTCAATGTATTCCTGCACCTCACCAATACCCTCGGGGACTATTTTACCCATCTCCATCGCTAGCTGAAACATGACAAAAGAAGATGAATCTGTTATCAACTAACATGAATTAGTTAGTACTTATAACTCTCAAGCTTTGAAGATTTGTTAGAATTGCCGCATTTCGAAAAAATTGTAAAATGAATTTGAAAACAAGAACTTTTTTCCTTACCAGTTTTCCAAGCAAAGTGAGTTTTCCTCGGAAAGCTTCACCAATCTGTCGAACAATCTCTCCTCTCTTTGGGCCTGGTACCTGCAATGTTTACACAAATTGATGCAGCATAACACAGAACTTCAATAGCCCTGCGGTTTGTTGAAAAACCCAATGACACATGTATAATTTGTACTGAAGTGTAACGTTGTCAAGCCTTAACAGTGACTGTTTCAGAGACCCCCCCCTCCCCCTTCCTCCCCAAGAGAGATCCAAGTATACAAAATATACTACATATACTCCTTGAAGACTTATTACTGTTTTTGATTGTCAGTTTCAGAGACAAAACAGTAAACTACTATCTTAGAGACCATAATAGTTATATTCTCTGACTATTTGAAGAGGAACAAAATATTATATCTTATCTTTTCACCATAAATAATTATCGTCTCTGACTATTTGCAGTGCAATACCGTTGAATGTTAACTACTTAAGAGGAACAAAACATTATATCTAATCTCTTTACCATAAATAGATAAATAGTCTCTGACTATTTTCAGTGCAATACCGTTGAATATTAACTACTTAAGAGGAACAAAACATTATATCTAATCTCTTTACCTCCGCCCATACTTCCCAGGCTTCTCGTGTTGCTTTGATTGCCTTCTCATAATCTGCAGGGCTTCCCTGGGAAATTCAAACATAAAAAATTCATTATTATTATTGACACTACATTAATTTAAAAACACTAGGATGGAGGAAGTGCATTTATTTGAGTAACCTTGTGACATCAGTGACCATATGAAAGGGGTTGATTGACATTAAATCTTCTATTTCACAAGAAGAAATTTGATTTTAAACCTTATATAAAAGACCATGAAATGAAGCTAGACACATTTCTTCTCAGTTATAATTGATACATTTAAGAAAGTGTTTTTACCTGAGTAACTTTGGCTATCGGCTGATTGTTTGCTGGACAGAAAGAAGTTGTCTCCTGAAAATGTTCATAAAATTAATTAACGCAAGTGTCCAATACAAAATCCAATAAAATATTCTTAAAATAAGAAATTATATTTTGTCCATTAAGAAAGTGTATGTTATATTCTAACTTTGCAGATTTATGACTGTAGTGTTATTCCTCTGTAAGGAATAAACCAATTTTATGTCAGTAAATTTCTGAATACATGTACTGTATCAAGTTTGGTTACAGTTCGGGAAAATAGAATAGATTAATACATTTAGAAACATGTTGACATTTTAGATTTTAATTAGGGGAAAATAGACTTCGTTCATTGTAAACGCACTTCAAGCATGGGTAAATTCTATCACGTGACTTTGTTGATGGTTGTGTCCCTTTTCGTGCAATTTGATTGGTCACGCCCCCATGACCTTCACCTTGAGTGAACGTGTCTCAAAAGTTTTTAGGTTTCTTAAAGTTTTCAAGTTTACATCTCATTACTGACATCATAGTCTAATGATAAAACTGCATATATTCATAAAAGGACAGCAAATCTAGCTGCACGGAACCTAATTTAGATCTATCTCCAAATGGTTTCAACTCAAATGACCTATAAAGAATGATAAAAATCAACTTGCCTCTCCTTCGCCGCCCCAAACACCGTAATACACTCCCTTGTTTTGAGTCGACAGTCCGAGCTCCTTCAGCCAGGCGTATTTGGGGTCTTCAATGAGGAATCCTGACATTGCTCGTGATCGAATGACTAGAGGTGTGAGTCTTCTAAACCGGAGAACAGTACGAACCAACGTCGCCATTGAGTCTCGGAGTCGAAGTGTTTTGCCAAGTGGACGGGTCCAAACCGCATGTTGTAGGGGAGCCGGGCAACCTGGTTCCCTGGGCCAGTTACGCTGCGCTATGCTACGCTACAGTAGCGTAGCATAGCGCAGCGTAACTGGCCCAGGGAACCAGGTTGGGGAGCCGGGTTGTTTTGACGGCAGTGCGTACCGCTAAAAGATTTTTTTATGGATGTTTTTGTTATTTATGAAGAGAAAGGATTGGAACAGCAGTGACCGTTCAAGTTTCATTTGACATCATATAATTCAAAGATTTTGAAAAATGATTTTAAGCGTTGAATAACATGTCTTAATTGGCACGTACGCGTTTGTTTACCCGTTAGGTTTACACGTTAGGCTTATTGGTCTATTTATATTATAGGCCCTACTAAATTATTATTTGAATGTTGAGTGTGTGATAATTATATTTATTCAAATTGAACATGCAGACCTGAATTAAGTTATTTCTGTAAATGCTGAATGCGCCACTGTTTGCATACTTGTGCAAAAATACACATATATGCATATTTACATAGGTATGTAGCCTACGTGCACGTGGCGCATGAATACAATTGCATACATGTGCAAATTTGCACTGTGTCAAAAGGTAGTACAAGTATAGTTTTACACATGTGCAATTTTGCGCAGTATGCAAATATCCCCTAGCAATGGCAGCAAGGACCTATCCAAGGTCAGGATATCCTATATTTTGTTTTCATTCCGTCTATTTACTATTTCTCAGATCTCAGAGTTTGCAAATATACGAGCAGCATATGCTCTCCCCAGCTAGCCCACCATCATGTCTGTGAATATGTATCGAAAATCACAGACAGCTTGCAACACAATCGGGGAAAAAACCTTTTGATTAAGATAGTCTCAATGATTCTGTGAAGGCGCAATAATAGAGACCCTCTATGGACCCTGCACAATGTGGAAAAGCCCAAATCTGCTCTTAACCCTTCAAAACCTCCCGCAGTTCACCCCTTTCTGGAAACTTGATGACTTCCGGCGCCATCTTCTCCATCATTGTACAGACTCCTGAACACATGTCGCAGCCATAGCGTTAGCAAATACAAAAGAGATGAGCAATAGTTCTGTATCCAGCTGTTGTTGTAAGCCAAAATACTTTTATTGCTATTTGAAACCGAACAGACAATGTTTCATTTGTATTGGTCTGCTTTTCCAGTGACCCAGACAGTTGTGCTTATATAGATATAGTCAAAATATTCTTGTGAAATTCTAAAGTTTTCTATGCATTGTTCATTGGTGAAATATTGAAAAACGTGGTTCTTAGAACTGTTTCTGAAATATATCCCCACTCCTGCTATTACTGATATCCATCTATGTCATCATCACCAATGTCTGCATGCATGACCAAGGCTTGCGCTCAAATAAAGGAAACATCACATTGCCATGAACTCATAGCAAACTTTGCATTTACACACCTGAGTATATTTACATGGTGTGTATTTTTGGACACAGCGCAATATTTTTGGGCATGAACGGTTATTTGCGCAATGTTGACACCGGGTGATTATATTCCCAGTCCGATACATTATTACCATTTGACTACCACTGAAACAGTGATAAGCTAATACTGTTTGTTCCTAATGTTCACTAATATTGGGTATTTATACATATTAATCAATTAGGATAATCGATAAAGTAAAGTCAACCCATCCAGCCCAAAATACGCATATAACATGTACAGAATTCACATTTAACTTTTTGCTTTTGTATAATCATGCACATCTATGAGGGTCTATAAACTCCTAGCATAAATGTAGGTCGGCCTGCTTTATGTTTGCTTCGTGACTACTGGAAATATGCACGCTGATTATCCTGATCACGGACTTGTAATGATGCACGCCACATGTTGCAGCTTTATGAATATATATATGCATATAGAAACTAATCTACTATCAAATATTTTAAAACTGTCTGTTTTGTGTTTGTCATGTTCAAAACCGAACTTTTTAAGCATTCGTGGTTGTGATATTATTTATACTTACAGGGAATTAAGCGGGATATCCCACTGTTGTTATTCATTAAAATATTAATTAACAAAAGTCTCAATATGCAGGGTCTTGTAGGTCGACCATTCCAGTGCATCTGTATATGTAGCATTCTTATCTTATCATGTAATGGCACGTATACTAAACATTGTTTCCATACTGCTGCGTATCGTATCCCATGGATAAGATATTTTCACTGCTACTCAATGATCCTATTTTGTAAGTGTGGTTCTAAAGGGCAACTCTACATTCAACCCAATATAATTACAAACGATCAACACGTTTAATTCTCCCGACAGTATGCAGAGATCTCCTGTCTGCGAGGCAAATGAAGATTGAGACGTGCTGGATGCACAGTCGCATGTAGCCATATAGTCACGAAACGCATGTACGTGCCGGTATATGCATATACTGCAGTTTGTCACAGGGACTTATATAGTCTTACACTCAGATAATAATATTCATCCGACAGTGTTACCATTTTATTAAATATTGAAAAGGATACTAAACGAAATGGAATTTTCAATAAAAAAGCCTCCTTTTCAATATTTTTTTCAGATACATATATATCATTTTTTTCTCCAGAGTTAAGTGTTAGACTAGGGCTTGTATTGTCGAAAACTAGCGACTACGTAGAAGGCATATGAAGTCGACGATCCAGTACGAGTTTTAAGGAACTGGATCGTCGACTACAAAAAGCATAAGGTCTGGATCGTCCCTTTCCTCTGGTCTAATTTACTGGTATGCGTTATAGTCAGACTCATTACATAATAAAATACATATGATAAAACTGTTATCAATGCATTTCAGAAAATACCCGACAGTGTTTTTATGGCGCACCAGATACTCTCCGAGTCCCCGAGTGCACTAAAACTTACTTCCACGTAACAAAATGAAATACATGCTGGAACACTAAACTTAACGCCTCTAAGGAAAAGCGATATATGAAATGAGACTATTCGTATGAAATAGAACTATTGAATGTAGGATGGTGTTTGAAGTTTGTTTTCTGGTTTTCTGTATATATGCATATTACATCGAAAAAAGACTAGGCTATGTTTTATGGATGATCAACTTCTTTATTTTAAAATGGCGACGTTTCGGTATAGATCCGTATACGTTATCAAGCATGCTTGTCCTTTCCGTAACACCAACTTCTAGAATGCGTCTCAAACAGTTACATATTACATCGTTCAGGCTACAAGCAACATCCTACATGAATCCTACATGGCCTCTCGTGCAAATTACATCAATGATGAAATTTCCAGGAATGCAGACGATCCAAAACGTCTACACAGTTGCCTCAACAAGATCCTTGGAAAATCAAATGAAGTTGTACTTCCTCATGGCGAAGAGAAGACACTGACTGAGGATTTCAACACCTTCTTCAAAGAGAAGATCGCCAAGCTACGACGTGATATTGATCCCTCTTCTGGTGATGTTGTTTTTGAAAAGCCTATAAATACCAAGATGAAGTCATTCGACCCAGTGACTGAATCCGAGCTCAAGAAAAAAGTACATAGCTCAAAACCAACTTCATGCCAGCTTGATCCAATCCCTACGAAATTTCTCTTGAGAATATTGGATACCATCTTGCCAATCATTACCAAGATTATCAACCTTAGTTTGTCATCAGGCTGTGTACCGTCTTGCTTTAAGCGGGCTGTAGTCAAACCACTCATCAAGAAGCCATCCCTTGATTCCCAATGCCTCAAAAACTATCGCCCTGTCTCAAATTTGATGTTCCTCTCTAAAGTCCTTGAAAAAGTAGTAAAAAAGCAGCTCTCGGACCATCTATCTCAGCATGACTTGATTGATTGTTACCAATCAGCCTATAGACAAGCTCACAGCACAGAAACTGCTCTCAATTACGTTCTGAACTCTCTCAGATGTACAGTCGACCATGGTAACTCTGCTTTGCTTGTTCTCCTAGACCTATCCGCGGCTTTCGACACGATTGACCACAATATTCTTCTCGAGCGTTTAAGGAAAGAATTTGGTTTGACAAGTACAGTTCTTGATTGGATAAGATCCTACCTCTCGCACAGAACCCAGTCTATCCACATTGGAGCATCTACATCATCCAGCCACACTCTCACCTGTGGAGTTCCCCAGGGATCAGTTCTTGGGCCCATACTGTTCTCCCTGTATATCCAACCACTCGGAAAGCTGATGACATCTTACCATATGCCACACCATTTCTATGCAGATGACAGTCAACTATTTGACAGTTTTACGTCCTCACAAGAAAACCAACTTGAGTGCAAGGCCAACCTTGAAGCATGCCTCGCAACCACAAGATCTTGGATGTCTGCCAACAAGTTTAAACTAAACGACGACAAGACAGAAGCAATGGTCATCTCAACAACTTCCGGACAACAAAAGCTCGTCGTTGCTGATATTTCCATCGGGCAATCATCTATTCCTTTCTCTCCTCATGTGAAAAATCTTGGTGTCATCTTAGACTCGCATCTCAGCATGGACAAGCAAATAAGTCATCTTGTCAAGACCTGCCACTACCATCTGAAGAACATCGGCAGCATCCGAAAACTCCTGACAAAAGAATCCACTGCTACTCTTGTGAGGACACTGGTTCTATCCCGTCTGGATTACTGCAACAGTATTCTTTTCGGTATCTCTTCATCTCAACTTCATCGTCTACAGAAAATCCAGAATAAAGCTGCACGCATCATCACACTCACCAGTCCCCGCTGTCACATCTCTCCTATTCTTGACTCGCTACACTGGCTTCGCATTCGTGAGAGGATTGATTTCAAGATTCTCTGCCTCACCTATCAGTCTTTCTACAACTCAGGACCTTCCTATCTACAAGACCTACTGACACACTACCGCCCAGAAAGATCTCTACGCTCGTCACAACAACTGCTACTAGCTGTCCCGAGTTATAACCTGAAAACATTCGGCCAAAGAACATTTTCATATGCAGCAGCTTCACTGTGGAACTCTCTTCCAATTCAATTAAAATCATCTCCTTCGCGGTCTTCTTTCAAGGCACAACTCAAGACCCATCTCTTTCTCCGTTACAAGTGACTTTAAACCATCTTTACCAGCCATCTGTATATAGTTTTAACTCAGCTCAGGAAGCGCTTTGAGCATATCCTTGTGACGTGGAAAGGCGCTATATAAAATGCCTATTATTATTATTATTATAAATGAAATGGCCACTTTTGTATTTCCAAATTCTTGCCTGACAATGCATCTTGTCCCGACGTAACCAGACTCGACGTGACATTGGATTTAGACAGACAGACAGTTTATTCAGTATATAGGTCTAGTTTAACCAACACGATCGTTAACTCAGGAACAGGCATACATATTGAACGAAGCGTCCGTAAAATATAATAAAAGACTCCAAAATACAAATGTATATATCTCTTTTCTTTTTGTACATGGGACAAGGAAAACATTATGAAATGCAATGTCTTTATTCATGCAAGGGTTGGAGATTTTACTTTACACTTAGACAGACACACTTTTTACACGTGTAAGTGTAGCATATGCTTTAGTCTAACACTTAGACTCTGAACCTTTTTTTTTAATATTGAAAAGGAGCCTTTGAAAATTCCATTTCTTACAATCTACTTTTCAATATTTGATAAAATGGTGAAACTTTCAGAATAAATACTTTTTTCAGAGTCTGAGTGTAAGAATACATATGCTTGAGTATACAGTTTGTAGAATAATTATGCGCAACCTGTATGGCATTATACAATAAGAAGTTTTCTCAACTATAATACATGGTACAACACAAGACTTAACTTAGCGTACGGAATTTCATTCTTGTTGGTCGGTTATAGACAAATTAACACACATATATAGTTCTTTTTCTAAATATTATGGTCAGATGAGAAGCACATGGTACTCGTCATTTTTAGAATAATTACAAAATGAACATTGGGTATTTAGTATGTTCACAGTTTCATATTAGGTAGCCCGTTCTGATCGAAGCACAGAAATAATTCAGAAGCACAGAACAAGCTCAGATCGAAGAAGCACAGAACAAGCTCAGATCGAAGAAGCACAGAACAAGCTCAGATCGAAGAAGCACAGAACAAGCTCAGATCGAAGAAGCACAGAACAAGCTCAGATCGAAGAAGCACAGAACAAGCTCAGGTCGAAGAAGCACAGAAAGAATTCAGAAGCACAGAACAAGCTCAGGTCGAAGAAGCACAGAACAAGCTCAGATCGAAGAAGCACAGAACAAGCTCAGATCGAAGAAGCACAGAACAAGCTCAGATCGAAGAAGCACAGAACAAGCTCAGGTCGAAGAAGCACAGAAAGAATTCAGAAGCACAGACGAAGCTCAGATCGAAGAAGCACAGAACAAGCTCAGATCGAAGAAGCACAGAACAAGCTCTGATCGAAGAAGCACAGACGAAGCTCAG